>APFE031120468.1:0-14093 GCA_000404065.3 Pinus taeda | reverse complement strand
CTTCATCAAGTGATGGAAAACACATCATCATTATAATACATGATTTACAAAAATAAGGCCAAACACTATTCTTGCTTCAACAAGTGATGGAAACACATCATCATTTTCATATTTTTAAATGCAACACAAAATAAGGCCAACATTCTACCGCACCTAGAAGAACCATCTCTCACTTATCAAAGTCACTGGGTCATCCCCTTGTGGCACATTCGTTGGTTGAACAATTGTTTCACCTGGTTTATGCGTGGATGCTTTGTCCTTACAGTGCTACTCTAGATGGAGCCTCCAACATGTTGCCCCTTGATGACCACCTCCATCGTAATGACTACAATAAGCCTTCTTCCTCCAGATCTGATTTTCCTTCTTCTTTGTGTGTTATTGAGAGGGTATTTCATGCCTCATCCTTTTTCATGCTGGTTTTCCCCTATAGCGCTCAGCAAAAACATGGTTATGCAATCTGCAAAAACTACAAATTCTTCTATGCCATGATTTTCGTTCATTATTATCAATATGGTTGTAATCATAATGAGCATTACAATACTGAGATGGTTATACCTTTCTTTTTAGTATCTGGTATGATCATGGGAAGGAGAGCTTGCCTCAGCTCTTTCTGCGCAATGCATATTGCCATAGGTTTATGGTGATGCGTTTCCATGATTTTCTTTCCTCAATGATTTCAACAATGTCGTGGAAGCTTTTGACATCTTTGAGCACAGTCCTTCAGTGCACCCCAACCTTGTGAATCAAGGTCTTTTTTCAACCTCCAATGGTTGATTTATGCCTTGGCCATTAACACCAAGTCTTTCTTCTTCCTTGTACCTCATCGCGGTAAGGAGTCTCATGTTTGTCCCTGTAATGGGTACTTCCACAGCTTCAACATAAATTATACTATGCAAAGACAAAACTGAGGAAAAATCAACATGTTTTACCTCCACTGTCAATTTCGAAAGAACCGATGAGGTCTTCTCATCATCTGTTGTTGATAGTTCATTGGTTGTTTTGGCATGTTCCCCAACTTCCTTCATGACATACCCAAGGCTTTCCTGACGGGGTAATTCTTCTACTTTGATGGGGTTTATGATGCCCTGGCCATTAATATCGAGGTTGTTCCCCTCATACCGCATTCTCTTTAACAATTTTGTGCTGATTCCTGTCGTATGATTTTAAAAAATGGCGAAATAAAAATCAAGAAAAATAAATAGAGTTTGAGAATTACCTTTTACCTCATGGGCGTCATGCTACACCTTTTCCAAGGCCTCATCCTTGGCTTGCAACTGGCATAGAAAACTATGTTTCTCCTCTTTCTCTTCTCGCAGTAGCCTTCTTAATTCATTGTTTTCTTCTTGAAGTCTCTGGTTAATCTCCCCATTCAAGGAAGGTGATGAATAAGATGCATAAGCACCAGAAGATGTGGATGATGTATCGCTCTCCATTCTCTCTGTCTCCTCCTCTATTCTTTTATCGTATGCTTCATTTTGTGAGTTTGAAGAACAAGTGTTATCAATGAATTATTTTCCTTTTAACCCCATTACTGTAATTGTAGTTTCATCACCCATATCAGATCCCAAACCCTCTTGAATGATGACAACTATATCTTCTTTTCCCTTATTGTTGTTTCTATTTAGTCTCATTTCAGGATGAAGCTTCCAACAATGAGCTTCATTGTGACCCTCTCTAGAACAATGTTTTCATATTGTTTTCTCTTCTTCCTTTTTAATGGATGCATTTTTCTTTCCCTTAAAGCCCTTTTCTTTCTCTTTACCCTTAAATGGCTTTTTACTACTTTCTTCTAGGGTGTTTCTCCCTCTTGCCTCAAGATGAGTGCCTTGCACACACACATTCATATAGATTATTGGGATTAAACATTAAGATAGTATTCCTAAGGTAACTGTGTAAACCCATTATGTACTTCAACAGTGTGTCATGTGATTGAAAATCTACACCTAACATCAAAGGCCTTTTTCTAAATTCTTGGGTGTAATTTTGCACATTTTGACCTTTACGCTGTCTAAAGTTATGCCAATTCATGATGGATTTCTACATATAATATAAGGGGTAGAATCATCTTTTGATTGCAATAATTAAATCATTCCAAGAAAATGAGATCTTACCATGTTTCTTAATCTCCTCTCGGGTCTTTGATTCCCACCATACCAGCGTTGAACCCTCCATTCTCAAGGAATCTAACTGAATCTTTATGTCATCCTCTTGAAGGTTTTGAATCCTGCAATAGACCTCCAACTGACGAATCCAATTATCAAGCTTCTCTGCATTCACTTCACCAATATACATAGGCCACTCAAATTTAACATCAAGTTTTAAAAAAGGTGATTTACCAATTCCTTTTGAAGTATGATCATGAGTTTGAGTAAGGATTGTGTTAGTGGAAGAGGGTGAAGATGATTGTGAAGAAGAAAATGAAGAAGATGTTGGAGAGGGTGGAGGTTTGTCTCCATTTACATTACCTCATTTTGCATTACCTCCTCCTAAAGAGCCTTCTCCTTTGGGAGGTTTGGAACTTTCCCCTTGCAACCTGGTATTCCTCTCTTCATAGACGACCTTTACCATCTCTTTCATATCAAATAAATCCTTTCTAAAAGTATTCTCATCTTCTGTCATGTTTGTAGGTTCTCCTTCATGAGACATGATCTTTGGAGTCTCAACTACAACTTGAGGTTGAATTGGTGTTGGTGATTGTGGAAACCTTGCTCTCCTTCCCCTTGACCCAATTTCAAGGCTTCCAACTAGCTTCCCTTCTCCTCTTTTGATTTTTAACCTTGTAAGCATGACATAAACTTACAAATAGTTAAATCCTTCTTTCACAAAGAAAACCTAAAGGCTCTGATACCAAAGTGATCTGATTTAGAATATTAGATTGTTATGTTAATATCCTCCTTAGATTAAAAGAAAAATACTTTCATTGTGCTTAAGGATTCATGAATTTTTGCAAGCGAAATGATGAGTCTTTATGTAAATTTTATGATCAATTTAAAATAAATAAGAGAATGAAGAACAACCTAAACATGTATAGAACATCATCAAAAACACATTACAATAGGAAGATGATAAAGGAGTTCGCCCCTACTGGGTTACGTCTCCTTGGTCCAGCTTCCAATGGCTTGGGCCTCTCTATTATGCTCCAAAAGTGTAAAAATATGTGTTTACAATGCTAAAATGCTTTTGAAACCTGCTCCAATGAGTCTAGAAGTATCAAAAAATGGCTATCTAACCTCTTTTTGCATCCAATTTGGTGGAAAACTAAAGAAGTTATGACCTCCCCTAGTTTTCTCAATATTCGCTCCACAATTACACCATTTCTGGCATGATCCTACAATTTCACTTCAAAAAGCACTAATTGGGAGAAAATTTCGTTGCGTGGTGGCCATAAGTTATCAGCACCAACAACTTCATCAAAAATCGCAATCGATGAGAACCAGCAGGTCTTATGGTTTGTGAACATGGCGTGGGTGATATGTGATTGCGATAAGTGGCGAACACGGTGAAACTATCAACTGCAATATAACTGTATCACATCTGGAATATATCACAATCGGCAAAGCCAGGGTAATATGTACAACGGGACTTTATGATGTGCGATAAGCGAATGCGATATCGTAATCACAACATGAACCTATCGTGGCTGATTTTGTAACACTTCCCTTCTGCAATATGCGATTGCGATCATCGCATCGCACCTTTGCTTGGTCTGGGGTTAATTCTTTAAAGTCAACCCACCTCCGATTTGCAATTTGAAAAATGTGGGGTCAATGGAAACCTTTCACTTGGTGCTTCCCCATTCAGTGAAGAGTCCTACCACATCATCATATCCTGCCATCTGTCCAAGCCAAACTTGAACTTTGACTTGCTCTAACTTCTTCATATGATATCAGATTCAAGTGTCGTTCACACCGTTGGAATTAGGATGATGAGCAATTCGATCTAAACCTAAGTTTATCAAGATTCTGCCACTTTGAATTTGAGCCTAATTTTGGGCACCTGATCACTATTCAACATTCCTTTGGCTTGTCTCTATGTTATCTAGATAATCATATGCCATGTGTTCAAGATTTCCACATCTGTAGAAATGAACCTCTCTTCCTCTGCTTCTTCCTCGCACCCTGGAAAATTATCTTCGACCTCTAGATTCTCCTTCTTGTTGTCATTTTGGACTTGAGCCACTAGCTCCATCTCTTGGTGCAATAGATCTCCCTCTCTTTGTTTTCTTCCATCTTCCTATAGTAGTACTCTTACCTTTGCTAGCTTGCTTTCTTGCAAGTTTTTCTTTAGCCTTCGAAGCCAATTGATATGAATCCACCACTGTATTAGGTGAAAGTACACTAATCTCATCATGAATGTCTAGTTTAAGACCAGATATATATAATCCTCTGCATATCTTGCCCTTATTTTCACCTTGTATAATTCTTTTGAATACTCTCTAACTGTCATTCCTCTCTGCTTAAGGTTATACATACTCCTAAATAAGGTAAGATGGAAATGTTTCAGAATAAACTTACCTCTGAGTTTCGCTGCCATCCTATCCCAACTTTTAATCTTCTACTTGTTCTTTCTCCTCTCTTTTATGCACACCATCCTATAGGTTTTAACCCCGTACAAAAATTACTTGGATGCAAATTCTAAAAAATAGAAAATAAACAAAGGCGAGAGAATAACACATAAAACACATATACACAAAGATTTTCCCTTGGATCCTAAAACTGGGACTACCAACATGATTTTTCATTATGTTCCTTTCATATGTTACAATGCATATATATACATGCAAAAGCATTCAATACCATGGACCGAAAACCAACGTGCCCAAAACCATGTGCGAAAACCATAGGTAGGTTTGCCAACCTAATATAGGGTTGAAAAAAAAATTACCTAGGGTAGAGGGGGGCTACCTGCCCCACTAAAACCCCCTGTGACCCCTCCCACTACACAATCGGCACAATGAAGGGGGGGCTCTGCGCCCCCTCTAACCCCCCGATTAACTCAGGCAACTAGTCATGGAAACAATATAACACACCCCACCAGAGAGTTGCATGACGCTTTAATTTAGTTAAAATAAACTAAACTTTTATTTCTTCATATTCAAATAATTTGTCCATTTTTGTGACCCAGTCAATAAGCTCCAATGGGTTCATGTTTCCTATATAAGAGGATATATCTGGTTTGGGCCTCATAACAGATCCCAAAACTACCTTCAATAGTTTAGCTTCTGTAGGTTCTTCTACTATTTCTTATGAAGATTCTTCCTCTTATGGACTCACATATCCTACTTCTCATTCTCTATGCAAACC
The DNA here is from genome assembly GCA_000404065.3 of Pinus taeda. Lineage (NCBI taxonomy): Eukaryota > Viridiplantae > Streptophyta > Pinopsida > Pinales > Pinaceae > Pinus > Pinus taeda. The sequence continues at coordinate 8,790 of APFE031120468.1, read as the reverse complement.
AGCCTCCATTGTTGCCATTTTGGCCTCCAATCACTTCATCGCTCTCTATACTTCTCTATTAGAAATTGGCCTTTGTCTGTCTCCTCTTGCACCTCGTCTAGTGCCTGGGTCAACTATGGGTGGCATGATTACTTCTTGTTCATGAAGTAGACATAGAATCTTCTTTAATACAAATTGATGCAAATATACTTAGATTTTCTCTAAATTGCCCCCCTAAGTTGGTTCCCAAAATCAGTGCTCCCTTCAACCCTTTCGGGATATAAATCCCACAAAATTCATGGTGGGAAGATTTTTTACAAATTGGGAGTAGGAATGGTGACCAACTCTAAGAAATTATGGTCAAATTTACACATATAATGGTCCTCGCCAAACTCTATGCCCGTATATATATACCCATGACCCCAGAACCCAAAAAATTATTAAACTAACCATTCATAAAGGTTACTGGAACTCCGACCTCCGAGTATATAGTTTTGACTAGCCCACCTTCCACCATCAACCACTTGGACACCTATCGACCACTTGTTATGAAGACCTCTGCCTATCGACCCACTAGTGATGCCTGAATCCTAATTAAAATTGATTCCAACCTTGACATCTAGGGCAAGGAGAAAATTCTTGTCTCCTGTAGATTTCGTCAATAGATGAATCCCTAGAGTGAAACGATTTTTATAAATGCCAATTCATAAACCTTACAGGATTTCAGGCTTCTAGGCAATCTATGTTACAGGTTCCAACGATTGACAATTTTGGGTCTCGTTACTTGATGAACTTCGCTGGAAATGAAAAATCGCTAAGTGTTGGGCACACTCAGTTTTTATACAGATGTATGATTATGTACTCCAAATCTTCTTGGCTCCCTGATTCCTCTTACTTCTCTTGGTTCTCCTCTGGCTTGATACACTCCTTTGAGCACCTCCTTTCTATGTCTTCTCTACTCAACCTTTGTTTCACTCCTCTTGCAACCCAACAATATATATATATATATATGGTATGTTTCTATCATCTGTGAAACTTAAACTCAAAAATAACTACAAGACCATGTGCAAAGTGTGACACATATATGATATAGATAAGAGATTGCAGAAGGACTGGTTCTTGGGAAATGTTTGTTAAAAACAACTTGTATAATTAAAATGTTTATTAATTTTAACAGAAATTCCAATGATATAGTTGAAAATATAATAAGTTAAATATACCATCACCATAACTCTTTGAGTAAAATATTTTTAGAAAATTTCATAAAAATTAAACTATCTATAATTTACAAATTAGTTATTATCACATTACATTTTTACTTTTATATTTTAAGTAAGTTGTTATAAATTTAAATTTTTTCACACATAATTAAAATGTTTATTGGGTTTAGTTAAAATTCCAATAGGATAGTAGTTAAAAAAATATGATTTATGGGTAAAATATTTTTAAAAAACTTGATAAAAAAAATTGTAAAATTTGACATTGTACCTATATTATTGAGGTTGTTTATTTCATTAAATTATAAAGTAAAGTGATGAGTTGCACATTTAAAAATTCTATATTTGTCCTTATGCCTGATTGACCACATTCTGTAAATGGTCGGACTTCAAAGCATTCCATCATCCTGCAAAGCATGATGTAGCCACTATGCCATCAACTTGAGGTGGTGTTGAATACGACACAGATTGGAATTGAGAGGGACAGGGACAGGGACTAGCTTCTATAATTTGTGCTAAGTTGTCTAATAACCTTGGTGCTAAGTTGTCACATAACCTTGGTGCTAAGTTGCATTATTTAAAATGGATTTTTGACTATATATATGGATTCGAGACCCTCAAAAGCTTATATGGCACTTCTACTGTGTAGGGGTTACCAATAAAGCTTGTAATTTCAATAAATTCCTCCTGGATTTTGGAGAAATTAGACCCAAAAAAGCCACCACAAAAACTTCCAAAAAATCGCACTAAAAACAACTCATCTAAAAATACCTCAACTTGAAATGTCTTTTTTTATAAAAATAAAAATACAAAATAAATTTTACTAAAATATAATTCCTATATTTATATTAAATTTCAATTTCAATATTTGCATACTAATATTTTTTATAAATATTAATTCACTAAAAATGTATTTAAAAAAAAATCATTAATCAATTATTTTTACTGTTTTTCTAATGAGAAATTATGAAAATTCATTTATTATTTGACTGTCTAGACTTATTATTATTATATATAATATAGGTATATATTTATAGGTGTAGTCTAAATAATAGTCAAATGATTTATTTTGGTAGAATTTGGTAATACAATTTTTAGAAAGATTGTGATTTCTTAAATGGATTCAACAGCTTAAAAAACTCCCAAATCATTTTTCTCTGCAATATCTTAAAAAAAACCTAAAACCCTTAAATTTTTGTAAATTAAACTTTTAAAAATCTCTACCTAATTTTAAATAAAACTAACCAAAAAATAATATTTTATTAATTAAATTATATACCGATGTAATTAATTTACAAATTTAAATTGATAATTTTTTATTTATAGTTTGCAATACTTCACCATTTAAATTAATCCACTAAATAATTAAGTCAATTTTATAATACAATTGATATTTAATCTAAATTTTAAATTATAGCCCACTAAATATTTATAAAAGTTCAGAAAATAATAATTGGGCTGATGTTAGATATTTGGCTAAATAATTATGTCAAAGTTATTTAAAAATAGTTTATATCATGCTTTTGGATAGATTCAAACTTGTTTAATAAAATTAAATAGATAGATTTAAAATTGGAATTTGTATAATTAGTTGTTAATAATAATTTATAAAATATATTTAATTACATTTTTAATTTTAATCAAATATATTATCAATAATGTTTTATATATTTTTATATAAAAAATTTTAAAATAATTAATGTTATTTTGAAATTTTAATTTAAAATTTCAAAAATAACAATAATTTTGATTTACTCTTTAATTATAATTAAGGTTAATTGAAACTATAATTTTAAAAACAATTTTAAATAGGGATCTCACATGGGCTAAGAGGGATCTAATTTCTTCACGTGCAAATTATTTTATGAGCAGACATTATTTAAATTTTTTGTATGGTTATTTAATTTTTAAAATTGTGTTTTTTGCCCACATGAGCAAAATTTCAACTTTGATGACGTATGTACATAGTTACACATCATAATTTAATTTTCAAATTGTTTTTTTTTTTGCCGACATAACAATTTAATTTTCAAAATTGTTTTTTTGCGGACATGAGCAAAAATTCAAGTTTGATAACTGACGGACATAGTTAGACATAATAATGGGTTGTAGAATGAACCTCTAGATAGACTGATGTTAGTTAGACATAATAATGGGTTGTAGAATGAACCTCTAGATAGACTGATGTTAGAGATTCAGCTAAATAATTATATCAAAGTTATTTAAAAATAGTTTATATCATGTTTTTAGATAGAGTCATACTTGTTTAATAAAATTATAAACCAGATTAAAATTTGATTTTGTATGATTAATTACTAATAATAATTTATAAAATATATTTAGTTACATTTTTAAATTTTAATTGAAACTATTTTCAATAATTTTTATAATTTTTTTATATAAAACATTTAAAATAATTAATGTTATTTAGAAATTTTAATTTAAAATTTCCAAAATTACAATAACTTTGACTTAGTCACTACTTATAATTAAGATTAACTTAAATTATATAATTAAAAAAAATCTTTAAATGATTATTTTTGTAGGTAGTTATTTTTTAGTGAGTTTTTTTTGGAAGTTTTTTCTGGTAGGGTTTCTGGTCTAATTTCCCGTTTAATTTTTATAAAATTTAAGAATTTATTGAAATTATAAATTTGATAGACCCCTGCACAATCAAAGTGCCTGAAAAATTTTCCAATGAGTTGAATCTAAATTTTTGGGAGCACGCGCATGCTCTATAATAATTAATTTGATAACTAACTACCTTGAATTATCAACAGTCGTTTATTATACGCCCGCCGACTTTTTAGTCCCGTCGAAAGGGAATTTTAACCTATGACCCCTGATGAAACACTACCAAGAACAAAAAAGACCATAGGGTTGAGAATCGGGATTACTTTTACATATTTATTTTAGTTTCCATATTTGGCATGCGTAGCACATTTAGGGGTTCTTAGCTTTAAATCTATTCGGAGGTGGTGATTGTCGGATTTTGCTATTTTTAGTTACAGATTCCGGCAGTTTACATACTCTCTTGTCCAATCGCTGCTGAGCAGTCTTCTTCTCTTTTTTCCTGTTTTATTTAATTCTCTCCTGATTCTGCCCAATAAGAATTGATCAGGAGATTTAGTTTTGTTGCCAGGTGAGCTTTTGTCCCTGATCTTTTGATTGCGAAGCGGCGGAATTCCACCGTTTCTTGGTGTGGAGCCTTCATTAAGAATTGATCGCAGATTTAGTTCTGCGAGCTCATAAGAATAATGTTCCTGATCGCCTGATCAGGAAGGGGTAGAATTTTCATTGTTTCTTGGTGCAGAGACCCTGAAGGCGGGAACTTTGGCCTAGAAACTTAGAGGTTTTGATTGCAAGATTTAGTTTTATTGACGGGCGAGCTGGAACTTTGGCCTAGAAACTTAAAGGTTTTGATTGCAAGATTTAGTTTTATTGACGGGCGAGCTGATAAGAATAGTATTCCTGATCGCCTGATCAGGAAGGGGTAGAATTTTCATCGTTTCTTGCTGCAGAGACCCTGAAGGCGGGAGGCTTAGGAACTTAAAGGTTTTCAGATCTATAAAGATGAGTACAATGCCTAGTTTGAGCAAACAACTGGTGTTCCTTATCATGCAGTTTCTAAAGGAGGAGCAGTTTGAAGAGACAGCCCACCTGTAAGTTTACTTTTCCCGGCCTTTTATTTTTCATTTCCATTCCATTTTGCAAATGTCGTGTGTGTATGAAGGCCGGACCTCGGCTCTCCTCGCTGCAGATTAGAACAAGAAACCGGGATTTTCTTCGACCTCAAGTACTTTGAACGCCTAATGATGGCCGGAGAATTCGATCAGGCTGACCGTTACTTATCGGGATTTATCAGTCTCCGCGGCGACGATGTAAATTCTGTGAAGATGTTCTTGGAGATCAGACAACAGAAGCATTTAGAAGCACTGGACAGGTATGTTTTCTTGGACCAATTTAAAAGTTTTGGATTGCTTTTTCTGTTTTTGAACTTTTGGTAGTTGTGAATGTGGGATATCGCCATTTCATGTTTGTGATTGTAGGGCTATGGTTATTGCCATTTGATATGTCCGGGTGCAGTAGGGTTTGCAATGTCTTTGTGCTTTTGAAGTTGCGGACAGGGTTATTAAGATTTTGGTAGTTTTGTTTTAAGAATACGGATTGAATCACAACTATTGTTATTATTCACTTCAATGTCAAGAAATTTAAATTTTCTTGCCATTCCGGACCTATAAAAATTACTAAGCACGATTTTCAAATTGTTGAAATGAACTAATTGCATGTCTCCGGAGTGGAGAATAGAATCCCGATAGAGGAGCACTTAAATCGACTATCAACCACTCTATCTATTATCCTTTGATGATTTTGGTAGGTTTGTTGGATGTGTGATTCTTGTAATATTTCTGAGATTAGGGTAGCTGTGTGACATGTCCATTGTCATAACGGATTCATAAATCTCAAAATAAACAGCAAATATCATATCGAAGTTTCTGTTGCACCTTGTGCTTAGTCGATCATCATTTTGTCATCAGAAATTTCAATGCTTTATAATTAAGTTTCCAGAGAGATTATTGTTTGTACACTCCTTTAATCAGCCATGATTTATTTTTCGTTCTTTGGATTTTCGTCATGTTAATATGAACATAATCGGTGAAGACAATGGTCAATCTTTAATAGTATCGAGTTAAAGATTCCGAATTATAATTATGATTTTGCAGGAAAGATTCGTTAAGAGCTGTGAATATATTGGGCAATGATATGAAAGTGTTCAGGTATATTCCTGTCTACTGTGTTTCACTTCCATATCTCAGATTTTTCTCTGCTTTGGTGATGGTCTAACCGATTAGTTGGTTACATGCAGGGAAAATGAGCAACTTCAAGACTATAGTCGAGATACAAAGGCTCAAAGGACCCTTGCATTTCTGAATATTAAAAAGCTTATTGAAAGCAATGATGACATCCAACACAAGCTGACCTTCCCCGCCATGGCAAATTCCAGACTCAGATTACTCATTAATCAGAGGTTCTACATTTCTGATCATTTCAGATTAAGGCTGATTCACTCTTTCTCTAGAACCTCAAAAAGCGACTTCTTGATTTTAAATTCGTTTCTTTGCGAGAACACTTCCCCTTGAATCTATTGCAACTTTTAACAACCATCTGATGTATTCCTTAATACGCTGTGCTTTTCTACAGTATTAATTGGCAGCATCACAGTTGCAAAAACCCTCGATCTAATCCAAATGTCACAACAATTTTTATGGATCACAACTGTGAGCCTGCAAATGGAGCTCGAACTCCATCTCAAGCAAACAATTCTTCAAACCGGATGGATTGTCCTTTCTTTCCTACAGCAAATATTGTAAGTCACAGTTTTGATTAACATCTTGAATATTTGCTTTATGTTTTTTCACCTTTTGATGTGCGTCATACATTTATTGATCCAGACTCTATCTAGCTTTGCTTAGTAACATTTCATGAAACTGTTTGCAGCCATTTCAACCTGCAGTTGCGCCCGCTCCCAGTAGTTTTACAGGATGGCCGGTAAACATTAATCATTCCATGCCATCTGCACTAGCTTCTGTTTCAGCTGCTGTGGTACCAACTCCAAGTACAGGTTAGCTATTTCATCATCTGTAGAGCCAGAAACTATATATGTTTCCCTGTAATCATTGCTGTAGGATCAGAAACTTTACATTTTTCCTTGTACGCATTTCTTCAACTATTAGATGTTATATACCTGGTAATAAATGCAGCAAGAACAAATGTATCATTTTAATAATTCAACACTAGGTTAATGTTGCCTCTGGTAATTAGTTGAAAATAAAATAATAATAGCAATGCTGGTTTCTAATGTTTCTGCTTAATCACTTTAGATAATTGGCTGAAACGGTTTAGCACTACTCCAAGAACCAAAGATGCAACGAATAATCAGTCTGCTGGATCAGAACATTTTCGGAAGCGTTACCGAACTGGTGAGATTGATGAGGTGGGATATATAGCCATCGATAGCCTTCATTTCATAAATGTTTGTGAAGGCCTTTTCAGTGTATTTAGTGCATTCTATGAAATAATGAAATGATACTGCACTTTTCATTCCTTGTAGCGATGTATATGATTTATCTGTTAGCAGAAATTCTAGCACACAAAAGAGGATCTTAAATTAAGTTTGATATTAAATTTTTAAATTATGATTTTTTTTTCTTCCTACAATTTTAATGGTTAAATATAATGTGTAAAATATGTTATATTTGAGGTAGAGTTGCTGTTTACTTGTAAAAGTGTTTCTATTGTAAATTGTATACGTTCCTTTTCTTTACAGGTCAACCTCCGAGGACCCCTTCGTCCTCATAACATGTACTGTGAAAATGATCTTCCTAAAACGGTTGTGAGAAGCTTCAACCAGGGTTCGAAGGTAGTAAGCATGGATTTTCATCCTCAGAATCAGTCAATTTTATTAGGTAATCTTCACTTTCAATTATAAGAAGCCTGTATTTTATCGGGGTCCTCAACTGAATTTCTATATCTATAGTTTCTCTTTAATGTTTTGTAACTATCAAAGAATTTCTGAACATAGTCACTTGCGTGAATATTTTGCAGTTGGAACAGATTTGGGTGATATTGCAATTTGGGAAGTGGTATCAAGGCTAAAATTAGTTCATAAATCATTCGGACTTTGGGATTTATCAAAGCTCAAAACGCTTATGCCGGTATAAATCTATTTTTAAATAGCGAGCAATTTGGGTGATGTTTCATCTAACTTTCTCAAGAACATGCAGTTTTCGTTCACTTATACACATTTGCTATTATATTTGTTTAGGAATTATCCAATGTATCTGTGAAGAAGTGTATTTGGAGTTCAGATGGAGTATGGGTTGGTATGTAAATTTGGCTATTTGATCTTGTAATTAAGTGCATCAATATTTTTCCAGTATTTTATTTATATGAAAATTATTATTAATTAACATAACATAATTTACATTTACAGGAGTGGCATTTTCTAAAAACATAGTCCAGATATATCATTCTAGCAAGGCTTACAAATTGCAGCAACACCTTGAGGTAAATATATATTCAAGTTTAGAGAGATGTTTTATTAATGGAGTTAAACATTTTGCACTTTTAAAGTTGGTAGCGGGGCATATCCATTGTTAGTGTTGGGGATTTTTATGGGAAAATCCCAAAAACACAAAAATTCAAGCACACAGAGGCAATGCTCTGTTTCCTTTACTCCCGGATTTTTTGCACAAGGAAGCTTTAAAAAAAAATTACTGAAGAACAGAGTATTGCACAACCATAAAAGATTTCTATTCATTAAACAAAATCACTGATACATATTCATCCTCTTTCACTTAGAGGGATTCTCCAAAACATTTCAACAAAATTACTGTCTCCTTTGAAATTTTACACCACTGTGTGTAAAGATTTCATTTACATTGCACAACCATAAAAGATTTCTATTCATTAAACAAAATCACTGATACATATTCATCCTCTTTCACTTAGAGGGATTCTCCAAAACATTTCAACAAAATTACTGTCTCCTTTGAAATTTTACACCACTGTGTGTAAAGATTTCATTTACATT
>APFE031120460.1:0-22197 GCA_000404065.3 Pinus taeda | reverse complement strand
GCAAGCCTATAGTAGACTAGGCTACCTTATGCTAGGCTAGGTTAGAGTGTGTTAGGCTAGTCTAGAGTAGGCTAGGCTAGATTAGGCTAGAGTGGGCTAGACTAGAATAGTCTAGAATAGAGGAGTCTTGGCTAGAACACGCTAGGATATGTTGGGTTAGGTAAACGTAGGCTAGGCTACAATCGAACACACTAGGTTACAATCGAACACACTAAGCTACAATCGACTAGGATAAGTTGGGTTAGGTAAACGTAGGCTACCATAGCAAAGAGTAGGAGAGGTTAGGTAATAATAGGCTAGGCTAGGCTAATTAGGCTAACCTGGAGTAGAGTAGGTTAGGGTAGGTCAACCTAGGCTAGGGTAGTCTATGATAGAATAGGCTAATCTACGTTATGCTAGGCTAGGATGACTGAAAGTAGGCTAAACTAAGCTAGGGTAGAGCAAGATAGGCTAGAGTAAGGTTGGCCAAACAAGAGTAGGCTAAGCTAGACTAGAGTAGGTTATCTTAGGCTAGGCTAGGCTAGGCTAGAGTAGGCTCATCTAGGCAAGAGTCTACTAGGCTAAGTTAGGCACCAGTATGCTAGGCTATGCTATGTAGACTAGTCTACAGTAGGTTAGGTGTAGCACCCTCATGTTCGAAAGTAAAATTTATAATTATTGTTATTTACTTTAAAGTGTTTTTATAAAAAAAAAATTGTAAAGAAAACAAAGGCTAATAACAAGTACTTTTATCATTTAATAAATTAAAATAAATAGTTGAGAAGATGATTACAGGTGTAGAATCAATAACTAGTTCAAAACTTCCATACAGTTGCGTAGGAAATTTACCTTATTTTCTTGCCTTGACCCCATAGATAAAATATCTTAGCAGGGACAAGAGAGAGTTTGGCCACCAGAAGGAGGAACCATTTGTAGAAAAGAAAGAGATAACACTGCGAAGAGAGATTGTCTTGAGCTTGCCTTGAACCAATGGAACCTCTCCGCTCATATTTATATAATCTGAGGTTCCAGACAAGACCAGGAGGGTCGTGAATTCTAAATACTTAGTGAACCTATTATGGTTGTAGGATCCTAACTTTACTGGAAGTGAAAGCTAGGGGGGAACCTAGATGTAATTTCTAGTTTCGTTGGAAGGTCGATGTAGTCTGATCCTTACTCTCTCTTCTCGACTCTTTACAAAGTTTATAGATAAGTGCCATTTCCTTATTAAGGTTCATCTCATGATAGTTTCATTAACTATTAAAATAATATTGATGATGGATCATTGGTGCGTGATAATAAAGTAAATATGTTTCGTTTATGAATTTGGAACAAAATGTTGCACCAAACTTTTATTACGGAGGAACATAGTTAGCTTACTACAAAAACCTTACAGTTTAATAAAGAGAGACACTTTGCTATAAGTCTCTTAATTTTTATAACCGAGTTAGTTTATAGTAAACTTTGTTAATAAGTGAATAATGAAATAAGTCTGCTATAAAGCAACATAGATATTAAATATAGACTTGGAAACATCGTAATTGGCCATGCTGACATTCATGCCACAAAAAATAGATAATATTATAGAAAAATTAATTAGAATGGTGGGAATAAGATCTAAATCCCAAGGTTTTGGGTGTCATTCCAAATACTTATTTTATTGCAACAGTATTTTCTCCATCAGGGAATTATTCTAAGTAAATGTTAGATCAGGTGTAGTGTTCGAGAGTGAGACTCAATTAGAAACATTAACCAACCTTGAAGTTGATTTAGCTTGTAAAGAACCTTCGTATCCTTGTTTATCAATGGCTTGATGGTATAGACTTCAAGGAATCCTCTTTTCTCATCTAGTATAGTCAAGGTGTTGTAACAACCCTTAATCCTAGGTTGACTACACTCTTGAATCCAAGATAAGTTGGAGACTAGGAGGAAATTAAGTAAGTAATATAGAAAAACCCTAGAATAGATTTGTTTTATCAATAAATATGAAAAATAAACACCACATTATAATATGATGAGAGAAAGAGATAGTAATTATCCATAGAGTGTCTACTTGCAGAAGAAATAGCGGAAAATTTAAACAACCAATAAATTTAAAAATGTCGTATAAACCCTAGACGAGGATAGCCAGAAAAAACTAACTGATAATGAAAAGTCCTTAAATCCATTGAAAATAATGCATGAGCTTTCATGGAAATGTAAATAACATTAATAACTTCGCAAGGCTAAAGGCCTTCATTATGTTAAAAATATTAATACTTTCATAAGTTGAGGAAGGACGAAGGCCTAAAAATTCTAGAGAAAATAACATTTTTAAATTACAAGCTGGTTGTGGGCCTTAAACAAAAATTAATAAAAAAAATAGTCTATGTTGGAACCAGTCAAGGTTTCTTCAGTAACTGTGGGTGTAAGTCCACTCAAGAAGCCATCAAGTGCTAAATATTATGCATAAACACCTACATATTTCACCAATAGAGATTAAGGGGCTTGTTTCATTTGTAGTCTGGAGGTGACCAACAATCTGAGTTGAGGAAATATTTGACAACCACACAGTTGAAAACAAACTTGAAACCATCTTGCTCCATCTGAAAGGGAAAAAAAAATTAGTTAGAGTTTAATCGATACTAAAAATCGATAGCATCAACCTCTAACTAAATGAACTGGCTAGTGAAAGATTAATTGATTTAGCCATGAAGTTAAACATATTAGCAACTAGGTGCATCTGCTAGAAAAAGAAAGGATTCAAGGGTTTTCCTCCATGAATCAGAAGAGAAATTCTTACACAGGTAGGGTAATGAGAAGATTAACCACGGTATACTATAAGAAAATTAGGGAGTGAATATGTATAGGCTCGGAGGATTAATCACCTTAAAGGAAAGTTGAAGAGTTGTTTGCCACTCTATGCCGGAGGTAGAATGAGAGCTACTAGCCACAACACCTTGCTTAGTTACACTAACCCTAGCATAGGGAATGGTGACCATCAAATCAACACCATGTATCCCCTTCTCCGAATTGAAGCAAAGTGTCGACTAGTGTTCATGTGTAACTGGATGTGTGCCTCATCTATTTAGAACCATATAGATTAATATCAAACATTACAACAATGTCTCAATGCATAGTTTGGAGTTAAAAAAACATTAACTCATACTATGTGAAAGAACTAAATTAAATAGGATGATCCGCCAAAGGACATCAAATGCATTAAGGAATTTATAATTGACTCGGTACCATAATTAAGTATGTCATTACTTTTATAGCCTCATAAAATCCATGATGTAATATTTTATTAGAGAGAGTTTGTGTAGCCAGCTAATATTTAGATAAAAATATATTGATTTTTTTTGGTCATGTATGTCATGTTATATAGTGTTGAAGTGTTACAATTGGTATCACAAATTTGGGTTATAACACTGTGACCTGAATTCAGAACTCAGGTTTGAAAAACTGTAAATGTTACACAGAGAAAGGAAGAGACTAAAAACTAAGGAAATGAGGAGAGGAGTTGGAATTCCTCTGCCTCGAAGGCCTTCAGTAGGTTCAAGTTCAGTTCCCTTTTCTAAATCTAACCCAGAGGCGCGGGCACAAATCAGAGGGGAAAATAGCAATTCTAATGTTTTTTTATTAGAGACAGTAGAATAGTTGCAAGTAGAAATGGAAAATTTGTGCGTAAACAATGAGATATTAAGGGTAGATGAGGAAAGGATCCTCAAAAGTCTTTCTAATAGGAAAAATCAAAGAAATACCACACCTAGTCTTGATGGAGGAAATAGGACTGAAGGGCATGCTTAAGAAGTATATCACCATGAGATTCATGGAGATGGAATTGAGCATGAGGAGGGGTTGGAGAATGTTTCAAGCATAAAAGGGGCCAAGAGACAAAATGTAGAATTGCAAGGAGAATTTAAGAAAATTAACCCACCCTTGTTTCACGGAAAATTGGAAGAGATTGATGAAGCCTAGTTGATAAAAATGACCAAGTAATTTCAAATTTACAAGTATGATGATAATTTAAAAGCCAGATTTGCCATATACCAGTTGCAAGGCAATGCCACCTTATGGTGGGAAGAAGTGAAAGTTGTGAGGGACATTAATGAACAAGATGTAACTTGGGATAAATTTAAGAAACATTTTAAAGATAAGTACGCCATAGAACTATTTTATGATGAAAATGATAAATGATTCCACGATATGAAATTGGGACAACAAACTATAGATGATTACATAACTAAATTCACATTTTTTTTAAGGTATGTTCGATACATTCGTGAGGAAAATTACAAGGTACATACGTTTGTGAGTAGCTTCCCAACCTTTATGAAAGAAAAATTGGAATTTGATAATCCAAAGAGTGATGGACGAAGCTATTCGCAAAGCCCAACTCTAATATCAACAATTGAAGACAAGAGGGGAAAGTGACAAACATTGAACAAATAAAAAGGAACATAAAGGATTCTGGAACATAAATATAAAAGTGAACTGGGAAAGAAACACATTTCGGAGGCAACAAAATGACTACCTAGGAAAAATTCAGCAGAAGTTGATGATATAAGGCAGAAGAAGACAAGGTGAGGCATCTAGTAAACTAGAATCTATACAAATACAAAAGACACCATTACAGTGTTGGGGCCCCATTACTATAAAAATTGTCCCCACCTCACTCATGCAGAAATAACAACTCACATTCAAGAGGCTTCCACTATGGGTGATGTGGCAAAGATCATACCAAATATTAATGCCACCTTGGATGATCATTAGGTCAAATATCAATTTGTGATGGTGGAATTTGAAGGTAAAATTGTTGATCATTCTATTTCAATTTTGATAGACCCAAGAGAAAGTTTAATTTATATTAGTCCTAAAATTGTTGATTTAGGTGAGTTACCATCTGCCAAATTTAGTAGTCTATCACTAGTGCAACTGGCCACATGGAACAAAAGAAGAGTCACTACAAAAGTAAATGATTTTCTTATAGAGATCATGGGAATACGAGTTAAAGTGAACTTAAATATATTTCCCTTAGGATCATATGATGTATTAATTGGGGTGGATTGGTTTGAGAGTTATTGGTCCTTAGTAAACTGTAGAGATAAAATTATCAGTTTCATTACTGAGGAAGGCATCAGATAAGAGATTCAGGGTATTAAAAGGAATATTAAATGATGACCCATTACAACAAACTAATTAGGCAAATGCATACAAAAGGGCTATCAAATTTATGGAGTGCAGGTTGGTTACAACAATTCCAACGATAAATTGCACACATTGGAAGGATTGCAAGTAATTCAGGGATTTACTGATGTCTTTCCAGAAGAAATTTTTGGTTTTCCTTCGAATAGGGATATTGATTTACAATAGAGTTAATTCTTGGTGTTGTTCTAGTTTCTAAAACACCCTATCAAAGGAACATACTGTAATTAACCAAACTAAAAATTCAGTTGCAGGAATTACTAGAAAAATGGTGCATCCACCCAAGTGTGTCACCTTGGAGGACTTTGACATTGTTTGTAAATAAAAATATGGTACCTTCAGATTATGCATTGATTGCCAGCAACTAAATAAATTAAATTTTAAGAATTAGTACTTGTTATCAACGATCAATGATTTGTTCAATCAAGGGAAGGGGTCACGATATTTTCTAAAATTGACTTGCCATTAGGATATCATCAAATCATCATTAAGGATGATGATGTCCATAAAATAACATTCAGAATGCACTATGGGTATTACGAGTTTGTCATTTTACCATTCAGGCTCACTAATTCCCTTACAACTTTTATGAGTTTGATGCATGGAATCTTCCACCCTTGTTTAGATAAATTTGTGTTGATTTTTATTGATAATATATTAATCTACTCAAAAAATATGGAAGAACATAAAAATAACTCACATATGGTGCTGAAAGTGTTGAGGGAGAACAAAATTTATGCAAAATATAGCAAATTTGATTTTTCAAATATCATATCCAATATTTAGGACATGTTATTTCTATAATGGGCATATTAGTTGATTCTGAAAAGATCAACACTATTATGCATTGTCCTATTCCCAACAACGTAGTAGATATTCGGTCATGTATGTGACTAGCATGCTACTATAGATGATTTATTGAAGGCTTTTACCGAATTTCCTATCCCATGACTTCTCTACAAAAGAATGGGAAGGTGTTTAAATGGCTAACGGGCTGTTAAGCGAGCTTTGTGAAGTTAAAAAAATGTTAACAATTGCCTCAATATTAAAAGTTTTTGATACTAAGAAGGAGTTCACAATATGCACATATGCATGTAAGGAGGGAATTGGAGGAGTGTTGATGCAAGAGGATAAGGTAATAGCCTATGAGTCTCGTAAGTTAAAATATTATGAACAAAAATATTTCACTTATGATCTGGAGTTAACACCAATGGTCCATGCCCTTAAGGTATTGTGGCCTATTTGTTAGGGAAGAGATTTTTGATGTTAATGAACCATAACATCTTAACCAATTTCTTCAAACAAACCAACTTGAATGCATGCAAAGGAAAGTGGATGATGTTTTTAAGAGAGATTGATTTTGATATCAAACACCTTAAGGGTAAAGAAAATCATGTTGTTGATAACTTAAGAAAGAAGTTGCATTGTGTATACAAAAAAAATTATAGTGAGGTATAGATTGATTTTTCAGATTGAATCAGAGAAGTCGTTGATAAGGATCTGAAATACTATTTCTTATGACAAGAAGCAGAGCAATTAGAGAAAGATGGAAAAGTAAGTGATTGTAACATAGACAACAACAACCTACTGATCTATAGGGAGACGATTTATGTAATGAATCAGATGGAAATTAAATAATTAATTTTGGATGATTTCCACCAAAGCCCTTATGTAGCTCATCCCAATTATCAAAAGATGTTGTTTGCATTAAGGGAGGAATATTTTTTTCTCGTTATGAGGACAGATATTTCTTAGTATTTATCTAGATGCCTCGATTACCAGTAGGTAAAAGTTGAAAATCAACATTCAACATACCTATTACATCCATTACCCGTTCCAGAATGGAAATGGGATACTATCACAATAGATTTTATAGTGGGATTACCTAAGTCTAAGAAGCAAAATGATTCCATTATGGTATTTGTGGATAAATTGAGTAAGAAAACCCATTTTATCCCCGTAAAATCTACCTATCAAGCTATTCAGGTCACTGACATTTTTATGAGGGAGATATTTCGATTCCATTGAATGTCAATAGTAGTAATCTTTGATCGAGACATAAAATTTACCTTTTTTTCTTGGAGATCTTTACTCATAGGCTGAGGCACTTTTGGTCTAGTTTAGTACTGCATATCACCCACAAATTGATGGGTAAATAGAGCGCATGAATCAAGTGAACTAAGTGGGAAAAATGCCTCCATCTGGTTGAGTTTGTGACAATAATAATTATCATGAATCCTTGAAGATGAGTCCCTTCGACATACTATATGGGAAAAGGTGTACATCAGCTTCTAATTGGAGCAACTCTGAGGATAAATTAATAATAGGACTAGACATGTTAGATGAAATGGATAAGACAGTAAGAAAGGTCCATCAAAATCTTAAGGATGCTCAAAATCGAAAAAAATCTATGCTTATAAAAAAGAACTTTCAGAGAAATCCAAGTTTGGGATCATGTTTACGTGTGTATTAAACCAAAGATAACCACCTTGAGATGGGGAAATTATATAAAACAGGCACCGCAGTTTTGTTGACCCTTCCAAATTTTATGAAGGGTAGTACCAATTGCATACCAACGAGCACAGCCCAACCATATGAAAATCCACAACATATTTCATGTATCCTTACTAAAAAAATATATGCATGACCCCAGGCATATTATTAACTAGAAGGACATAAAGGTAAAACATTTTTTATTTTTGTTATATGATGTTAGTGTTACCATAAATATAAACTAACTATGAATCATGTTATTTACAAGTCAAACTGGATGAAGAACTTCTAGCAGATCCACTACATATTCTCGGGGAGAGAGAAATAATGTTGTGGAGGCGAGTCATTACCTAGGTTAAAATGCAATGGAAGCACTTTAGCCCAGAGGAGGCCACTTGGGAGGACAAGAATTTCATGGGATGTGGATATCCAAATCTATTTCAAGGACTAGAATAAACACAGGAGAGATCTTCTGCACCAGAAGGGGAAGATGTAGTAGCCTTAGATCCAAAAGTAAATTTTATAATTATTGTTACTTACTTCAAGATGTTGTTATAAAAAACAAAGTGTAAAGAAACACAGCTTGCTAACAAATATTGTTACTGTTTAATAAAATAAAATTATTGAGAAGATGATTACGGGTGTATACTCAATAACTAATTCAAAAATTCCATATAGTTAGGTAGGATAGTTACCTTGTTTTCATGCCTTAACCCTAGAGATAAAATATCTTAGGAGGAACAAAAGAGGGGTTGGCCACCAAAAGGAGGAACTACTTGGAGAAAAGAAAGAGATAGAACTATCATGAGAGATTGTCTTGAGCTATCCTTGAACTAGTGGAAATGTCTTCTCGGATTGATATAATCTAATGTTTCAGACTAGAACAAGACTATGTTGAGGTCTGAAGACTGAGTGAACCTATGATGGTTGCAAGATCCTAACTATAATGGAAGTTGAAGCTGGGGGGGAACCTAGACTTAATTGCTAGTTCCATTGGAAGGGAGGTGTAGTCTCATATTTAATCTGTCTTCTTGACTGTTTATGAAGTTTATAGATAACTACCATTTCCTTATTAAGATTTATCTTGTGATAGTTGCATTAACTATTGAAAGAATATTGATGATGACTCATTGGTGTGTGATAATAAACTAAATATGTTTCATTTGGGAATTTTGAACTGTCTGTTGCACTAGACTTTTACTACAATGGAACAGAGTTAGTTTGCCACAAAAAAATTATAGTTTAATAATTATGGACAATTTTCTATAATTATCTTAATGTTTATCACCGAGTTAATTTATAGTAAACTTTTCATAATGAGCGAAGAACAAAATAAGTCTAGTATAAACAAAAAATGATATTAAATGTAGACTCAAAAACATCATAATCGGCCATATCAGCATTCATGCAAAAACAACTTAACATAATAGAAAAATTAATTAGGAGGGTGGGTATAATTTTTAAATCACGAGCTTTTTGGTGTCATTCCAACCACTAATCTCATTAGAAGAGTGTTTTCTCCTAGAAGTGAATTATTCTAAGTAAACATTGGACTAGTTGTATTACTCAAGAGTGAGACTCAATTACAAATCCGAACCAACCATGAAATCGACTCAACAGATGCAGATGAAGATACAGAACTTGAGAAAGAAAACTCAGTATAGTATTGATGATCAATTGCATGGTACAACAAAAGTGGTGATATCAGACAGAGATGTAAACTTTACATCTGATTTCTGGAAGGCTCTATTTATAGGGTTGGGTACGCAGATCCATTTTAGCATCGCTTATCATCCATAGATGGATGGGAAAATGGAGTGGGTTAATCAAGTGTTGGAGGACATGTTGCGAATGTATGTGATGCAACAACCAACCAAATAGGAGTAATCCCTCCACTTTGTTGAATTTTCTTATAATAATAACTACCATGAATTTTTTAGGTTAAAATTATTTTATGCTAAAATTCTTCAAGTTTTTTTAGAGTATATAGATTTGCTATATTTTTATATGAATATGGCCAAACAATTTAAGTAGCTAGTAGGATTTGCCAACATTTCTACACTTTAGGATAAAATTCCATGTTTCAAATTTTCCCTAATGTAGACATTTAAGAGGATTTTAGATGGTCTAAAACCTAGTGCTAATTGAGGGTAGAGGAATACAAAGGCATTAAATGTAGATGGTATTAGCCTATACCAAATATTAGGCAAGTTGAGATAGAGGAGATTCAATTCCTTTAACTTTGTATTTGTTTCACGGTTGTGCAAGGCATATATGAGCGAGATGTTAGGAAATAATAGTCAAGGAATAAGATTTTGTAGTAGCCACTTAAGCCATCATGTCAAAAGAAACTTCGTAGTAAGTATCTCTCTTTGTGTTTGCATTTCCATTACTACAGAAATAAAAGAACAACAATGGCCTTACATTCTAGCTAGATTTCCTCTTATTTTAAGTTCCCTAAAATGCTTATTGTATTCATTTGTGTGAATAATTTATTGATTTACATATTCTTTGATTCTCACATTTTAATTATTCTCAAAAAAATTAGTAATAAAATAGTTCTAACAAACATATATCATACATAACTCCTAATCTCTATGACCCATAGTAAATATAACTTGGGAGCTATTATTTGGATTTATTTTGAATTAAATTTAATCCATGTGTTATAATGTTTAAAGGATAAATTTCATGTATTATTTTTAAAAGATATCCTTTATTCACGATGAAATAATAAATTTTTAATATTATTAAATATAAGAATCCTTCATTTGCGGGGCATCATGTTAGGGGCATCATGTTAGGTTACATTTCATTACATATTATTCTTCGATTCTATCAGCACATGCATTATTCTTTTAAATAAATGATTTATAATTAATAATTGAATAAATATTTGAATTGTATAACAAATTTGTTATATGCTAAAAATGATGAGTCCATGAGGCAGCTCACATTTTTGGCATGGAATAGTTTAGGCTTTGTTCTCTTATTTCCTAATAAAGGCTTCCCTATAAATAGAAATGGGCATGTTACATTCCTTTTAATAGTAAAGTTAATCCAAACGGCTAGAAATGAGGTGTCACCATCTCTCCAAACGACTAAAAATGATGTGGCATCAAACGGCTAGAAATGATGTGGCATTGTCCCGGCAAATTAGCCCTTGATACAGCCCCCGAGTTACCTTTGGATTCTCTCGTGCTATCCAAAAATGTTTCTAATTTTGTGCGTTCAAACTGTTCACTTGAACGAATGTCCTTCCACTGGACCACAACCGCCTAGTTGCCTTTCTTTTTAATAAAAAGATGACGAGGCAATGAAATAAAAGTTTGAGGGACAAAAAGCTGACAAGGCAATGAAATAAAAGTTGAGGGACAAATGATAAGGATTTTGAGTCTGGACAAAATCATAGCGAATGGAATACCTACCACCCACTCCTTACTTTGAATGTCGGCCAAGGAAAAAGCTATTAGTAACCGTTTCAAAAGAAGACGATATAAAAACATTCTCACACGCTGAATGCCCACTCTCCGCTTTTTGTTCCCTACTCTGCACTGCATTGCCTTGAATTCGTTTCTTTATCGATGTTTGTTTGCTTAGCATGCTGGCTTTTTTTGGGTGTTTCTGTTTTGGTGGGATGATTTCAGCTTATTTCCTTCTCCTTTTTTCCTCATTTTTGTCCTGCGCGCTTTCATTGTTCTTCTGCCTGATTTTATTTTTGTTGCAGAACGTGGAGCACATTTTTTGTCCTGCGCGCTTTCATTGTTCTTCTGCCTGATTTTATTTTTGTTGCAGAACGTGGAGCACATTTTTGCTCTATGTTTTCATTTTTTTGGCTATCTCATTTTATTTTTGGTGCAGAAGATAGATGTCTCTATTTTTAGATTTTAGATTTCTATAAACCTAACCACTGGAGTGGAAAATCCAGTGTACATTTTCGCCTGGCATGGCATTGACAATCAGGTACTCTTAGAGCTTCGGAGTTGCTTCATGGTTTAATAATTTTTATTTATTAATTGTTTGAGATTCAGATATTTATTAAGCGTCTCAATTAATTGTTATTTATTAAGGGTTTTAATTATTGGCAATGTAATAGATAGAAACCACCAAATAGTAATTAATAATTTTTATTTATTAATTGTTTGATATTCACATATTTACTAAGGGTTTTAATTATTGGCAATGTAATAGATAGAAACCACCAAATAGTAATTAATTTGCAGGTTCCATTGGAACCATAAATCCTAATGGGTTGACATTAATTTCAGTAAATTGTTGATGGTTTACGACCCTCTTATTTCTATGTTGTTTTCGATCTTTTAACCCTACTCTGTTTCTATGTTGTT
This sequence comes from Pinus taeda, assembly GCA_000404065.3. Taxonomy (NCBI): domain Eukaryota; kingdom Viridiplantae; phylum Streptophyta; class Pinopsida; order Pinales; family Pinaceae; genus Pinus; species Pinus taeda. The sequence goes on along the minus strand of APFE031120460.1, from coordinate 10,192 downwards.
TTCGATCTTTTAACCCTACTCTGTATTCTTTAACGTGGTTTTTTTTGGGTTTTCCTGGATTTTTAATTTTGATTGTTCTATTAACAGATCAAGAATACCTGATTCTCACTCAACCGCCTGGAAATAACACGAAGTCCAGTAAACCTGGTTCAACCCAGCTGCAGGTAGAGAGCAAGAATACCTGATTCGCCTGGAAATAACATGACGCCCAGGCCCAATTGCAGGTAGCTTTCTTTCCTAATTTTTTTTGGAGTCCATTTTGAATGATGCTAATTTGGATCCAATTCAATCCATCAAAAATCAACCTTCCAATTCAATATGCAGGGTCTCCCTCTATTTTTTATTTTTTCTTAGCAAATAACATAAGATTGTTTACTTTTTTGGTTGGCTATGCTAAAGAAACCTAATCCTGCCTCTTCATTTTCTGTTTCTTGAATTAAAATAGGTCAATTAAAGAAACCTCCATTATAACTATATTTCCTCTGAGCTGCTCTCAAAGAAATAGCTGAATTAAAGAAACCTCTGTTACCACTATATTTCCTCTGAGCTGCTCTCAAAGCAAAACCAAGTCCATTCATTTCAGTTTTATTATTCCATTTTCCTTCTGGTTTCGTCGGCTCTCCCATATGCCATAGTTTCTTCTTAATTCATTTCAGTCGTTGTAATATCCTTGTCTCCTGGCCATACATGCAATTGTTAGATTTCTATCAAAATTATTCACGGGATCCGTTCCATTAGTTTATGTTGCATGGTGTGAAGCAGAGAAATGCAAACCTCCATGGGCTTCAATTACAATTACAGTTCTATTACCTCTGAACTCTACTCTAAAAGCAAACCTCAATTTTGTAATTTCAGCGAATATTCCTAAGTTTCTATTTCGTAAGTTTCTAACGATCAACCCTGGAATTTTATACTGCGCAAATTTGAACAAGAGGAAAAATATAGCGAGTGATTTGCAAAGACTTATCTCTATGTGTGGAAGGAATTGTGAGTCAATCTAGGTAACAATCTTGAATAGTATAAATCAAATCTTTTGGCCTATTGACTTTTCTTTGATGTTTTTTTTTCTGAAGTGTGTCTTCAGCATTTTGATTCCATAGATTATTTCTAACATAACTATTCCTGTTAATTTGTAGTTAATTGCTTTTTAAATTAAAACATTTAAAATATTTATAAGTGAGGGAAATAGTAAACATTGTTCTTGGAGCTAGAATTAGAGAAGAAAATACTGAAAAGAAAATACAAAAACTGGAAAATTCTGATATCACATCCTACATTTCGATTTTATTTATTAATTATTTTTTCCAGCCTTCTCCTAACCAGAATGTCAAACCACAACAAGAATAAGATATAGGGTATTTTCAATTAATTTTCTGGGTATTTTAAGTTAAATATCTTAAAGTGTGTCTCTAAACAGTCATAGACGTGGTTTCTATCTATCCTCTAAGTTCTTCTTTTTAGGAAAACTTAATCTGTTCATTTTCTATCTATCCTCTAAGTTCTTCTCTTCAGGAAAAATTAATCTGTTCATTTCAGTTTTCGTTATGTTAATATATTTAAGCATGTAGAGAGTTAAAACCAGACAAGTTTTACTGATTTTTTTTAGCTGGGCTTAGTTTATTTCTGTACTTTTATGGATTCAATTAGTGTTTCACTCTGTTCAGATCATTACATTTATTCATTAACTTAGTTTATCTCTGTGAAAGTGTGGTTTTATTTAAATTAGCTTTTGCTGATTTGTTTAGCTGGCCTTAATTTATTAATGTACTTTTATCGATTCAATTAGTTTTCCACTTTGTTCAGATCATTACATTTATTCATTAACCTAGATTATCTGTGAAAGTGTGGTTTTATTTAAATTAGTTTTTAACTTTTACATTTATGTCTCTGAATTTTTTTCTCAATTAAAAATATAGTTGGCTTAAATTGTGGCTCTCAAAATGAGTTTTGGATGGGGCCTCAAATAAAAAAAATTCCTCTCAATACTTTTCAATCATATTTTTACAATTTTACAAATATGTTTTTTATTTATATCTTACAACTTATATTACATATAAATTTTTAGATTTTGGATTTCTCTAAAGGATTTCAAATATATTTAACATTTTACATATGTTTTTTTCCATTTTAATTTTTTTTATTTATTTTATTTATCACTAATTTACATCTTGTTTTACATCAGTACTTGGTTAAGTTCAATGTATTTTTAAATTGTATATTAATACAAATAATTTTATTTTTAAATAAATTTGTTATATTTAATATTTTATTAATAGCATTTAATTTAATTTGTGTTTGAATGATTTTTTATTAATATTATTTAGTTTGATTTAATTTTTAAAATGATTTTCAAATTTAAATATTTAATAAGTTTGCCACTATATTTATTAATGGTATAATGTAGTATGATATATTTTTTTAATGAAAATAACATAATGTGCAAAGAAAAATCTTGAATTTATATAATATAAAGTGATAATGCTCTTATATTTCAATATTTATGATAAAATTAAATTGTACTATAAATGTTTTTTAAGATTTCTTTTGAATATATATTTTCTTAAAATTTTCAACTACAACATGTATATATATATATTTTTAGAAACCTAGATTGTGTTAGACTTGGGAAGGCTAAGCTAGAGTGGGTTGGGTTAGACTAAATTAGACTAGTCTACACAAGGATAGAATAAGTTTATGCTAGGGAGGGCTATCCAAAAATAGGATAGGCTACTCTATAGTAGGGTAAGGTAAGATAGAGTAGCCTAGGAAAGGCTAATATATAGTAGACTAAGGTAAGCTAGAGTAGCCTAGCATGGACTACTAAAGAATAGAATAAGGTAAGCTAGAGTAGGCTATGCTAGGATAGGCTAGACTAGGGTAGGTTAGGCTAGTAAAGGTTAGGCAAGGTTAGGCTAAGCTAGGTTAGGCTAGGCTAGGCTAGGTTAGGTTAGGTTACATTAGGCTAGGTTAGGTTGGGTTAGGCTAGCTTATGTTAGGCTATGCTAGGTTAGGCTAGGCTGACTAAGGTTAGGTTAGGTTAGGTTAGATTCAGCTAGATTAGGTACACTAGAGTAGGCTAAGGTATGCTAGAAGTAGGCTACAGTAGGCTATAGTAGGGTAGGTTAGTTTAGGTTAAGACAGGTTAGTATAGGTGAGAGTAGGTGAGAGTAGGTTAGGCCAGGCGAGAGTAGGTTAGGCTAGAGTAGGCTAGAGAAAGCTAGAGCAGGCTAGGCTAGGCTAGAGTAGTGTAGGCTAGACTAGGCTTGGGTAGTGTAGGCTAGTGTAGGCCAAGCTAGGCTAGGCTAGGCTAGGCTAGGTGAGGCTAGGTTAAGCTAGAGTAGGCTAGGGGCTAGGCTACGGTAGGTTAGAGTAGGTGAGGCTAAGTTATAGTAGGCTATAGTAGGCTAGGGTATAGTAGGCCAGATTGGGCTAGGCTAGGCTAGAGTAGGCTAGGCTAGAGTAGGCTAGGCTACACTAAGATAGGCTAGAGTAGGCTAAGCTAGGCTAGGTTAAGTTAGGGTAGAGTAGGTCAGGCTAGGTTAGGCTAGCCATTAGGCTTGGCTAGGCTAGGCTAGAATAGGCTAGGTTAGAGTAGGTTACGCTAGATTAAGTTAGGCTAGGGTATGCTTAGTTAGGCTATGTTAGGCTAGGCTAAGCTAGAGTAGGCCTAAGTAGGCTAGGCTACAGTTGAGTAGGTTAGGCTAGAGTAGGCTAGGCTAGGCTAGTTTAGGCTAAGCTAGGGTAGGTTAGGCTCGAGTAGGTTAGGTTAGGTAAGGCTAGCCTAGAGCAGTTTAGGGTGGGTTAGCTGGGTCAGGCAAGGTTAGGTTAGGTAGAGTAGGTTAGGCTACAATAGGCTAGAGCAGGTTGTGTTAGAGTAAGTTAGGATACGCTAGAGTAGGCAAGGCTAGGCTAATTTCAGCTAGGCTATATTAGTTTAGGCTAGGCTAGGCTAGTTTAGGTTAGGCTAGAGTAGGTTAGGTAGGCTTAGGCTAGAGTTAGTTAGGCTATGTTAGGCTAGGTTGGAGTAGTTTAGGCTACAATAGAGTAGGGTAGGGTAGGTTAGGTTAGGTTAGGTTAGGTTAGGCAAGGTTAGGTTAAGCTAGGTTATGTTAGTCTAGGCTAGGCTAGGCTAGGCTAGGTTTTAGGCTAGGCTAGGTTGGGCTATGCTAGCTTAGGTTAAGCTAAACTAGGTTAGTCTAGGCTATTAGGTTAGGTTAGGTTAGATTCAGCTAGATTAGGTACGCTAGAGCAGGCTAAGGTATGCTAGAAGTAGGCTATAGTAGGGTAGGTTAGTTTAGGTTAGTATAGGTGAGAGTAGGTTAGGATATGTTAGGCTAGGTTAGGCCAGGGGAGAGTAGGTTAGGTTAGGCTAGGCTAGGCTAGAGCTAGAGTAGGTGAGGCTAGGTTAGGCCACAGTAGGCTACTGGCTAGGCTAGGGTAGGCTAGAGTAAGCTCAGCTAGGTTAGAGTAGGCTACAGTAGGCTAGGGTATAATAGGCTAAATTGGGCTAGGCTAGGCTAGAGTAGGCTAGGCTACACTAGGATAGGCTAGAGTAGGCTAGGCTAGGCTAGTCTAGGTTAATCTAAGCTAGAGTATGCTAGGCTAGGCTAGGCTAGGTTAAGTTAGGCTAGAGTAGGTCAGGCTAGACTAGACTAGAGTCGGCTAGGCTAGGCTAGACTAGAGTAGAGTAGGCTAGGCTAGGTTAAGTTAGGCTAGAGTAGGTTATGCTAGACTAGGCTAGGCTACGCTAGGCTAGGCTAGTTTAGGCCAAGGCTAAAGTAGGTTAGGTAGGCTTAGGCTAGAGTTAGTTAGGCTATGTTAGGCTAGGCTAGAGTAGTTTATGCTATAGTAGAGTAGGGTAGGTTATGCTAGTTTTGGCTAGGTTAGGCTAGGCTAGAGTAGATTATGCTAGAGTAGGCTAGTGTAGGCTAGAGTAAGTTAGGGTAGAGTAAGGTAGACTAGACTAGAGTAGGTTAGGCTAGCTTAGGCTAGAGTAGGTTAGGCTAGGCTATAGTAGTTTAGGCTACATGGAGTAGGGTATGTTATGCTAGCTTATGTTTAGGTTAGGCTAGTCTTGTGTAGGTTAGGCTAGAGTAGGTTAGTGTAAGGTAGAGTAGGTTAGGGTAGAGTAGGGTAGGTTTGGCTATAGTACTCTAGGCTAAAGTAGGTTAGGCTAGAGTAGGCTAGGGTAGGTTAGGTTAGGCTAGAGTAGGCTAGCTTAGGTTAGGCTAGAGTAGGCTAGGGTAGGGTAGGTTAGGCTAGGTTAAGTTAGGTTAGGCTAGGTTACGCAAAGCTAGGCTAGGCAAGGTTTGTCTAGGCTAGCTTAGGTTAGGCAAGGCTAGGCTAGGCTAGTCTAGTCTAGGTTAGGTTAGGTCAGGTTAGGCTAGGCTAGGCTAGGTTAGGTTAGGTTGGGCTATCCTAGTCTAGGTTAGGCGAGGTTAGGTTAGATTAGGTTACGTTAGCTTAGGTTAGGCTAGTTTTGGCTAGAGTAGTCTCAAGTAGGCTAGGCTATGCTACCGTAGGGTAGGTTATTTTAGGTTTGGCTTGGTTAGTCTATGCCAGAGTAGGTTGGGTTAGACAAGGTTAGGCTAGGTTAGGCCATGCTAGAGTAGGTTGTGCTAGACTAGGCTAGGCTAGTATATGATAGGTTAGAGTAAGCTAGACTAGAGTTGGCTATGTTAGGTTAGATTGGTCTAGGCTAGGTTGGGCTAGAGTAGGTTAGACTAGGTTAGGATAGGGTAGGCTATAGTAGGCTAGGCTCGAGTAACCTAGGCTTGGCGAGGCTAGAGTAGGTTAGGCTAGGCTACATTAGGCTTGGCTAGGGTAGAGCAGGCTAGAGTAGGCTAGGTTATAATAGGCTAGAGAGGGATAGGCTAGGCTAGAGTGGGATAGGCTAGGCTATAATAGGCTAGAGTAGGCTAGACTAGAGTAGGAGAAGCTATGATGTAGTAGGTTAGACTAGAGTACGCTAGGCTAAGCTAGATTGGGCTGGGCTAGAGTAAGCTAGAGCATGCTAGAGTAGGCTTGCCTAGGTTAGGCTAGAGTGGGCTATAGTAGGCTAGTGTAGGTTAGGCTATGCTAGAGTAGGCTAGATTAAGCTAGGCAAGAGTAGGCTAGGCTAAGCTAGGCTAGGCTAAGCTATGCTAGAGTAGGCTAGGCTAAGCTAGGCTACATTAGGTTCGGCAAGAGTAGGCTAGGCTATGCTATGCTAGAGTAGGCTAGGGTAAGCTAGGCTAGAGTAGGTTAGGCTATGATGGATTAGGCTATGCTAGGCTAGAGTAGGCTAGGGGCTAGGCTAGTCTAGGCTAGAGTAGGCTAGGCTAGGCTACGCTAGAGTAGGCTAACCAAGGTTAGAGTAGGCTAGGCTAGAGTAGGCTAGGCTAGGCTAGGCTAGAGTAGGCTATGCTATAGTGGGCTAGACTAGCCTAGACTAGGCTAAAGTAAGCTAGGTTAGGCTAGGCAAGGCTAGAGTTCGGTAGGTTAGGCTAGGTTAGGCTATGCTAGAGTATGTTAGGAAGGATTAGGCTAGGCTGAGTAGGTCAAGGTATGCTAGAGTAGGATAAGCTAGGCTAGTTTATGCTAGGCTAGAGTAGGTGATGCTAGGTTAGGCTAGAGTAGGTTAGGCTAGGCTAGGCTAGGGCTAAAGTAGAGTAAGCTAGGTTAGGCTAGGTTAGGTTAGGCTAGAGTAGGTTAGTCTAGACTAGGCTAGGTTAGAGTAGGTTAGGCCAGAGTAGGTTAAGCTAGGTTACACTAGGTAAGAGTAATTTAGGCTATAGTTGAGTGTCTTAGTTAGTGTAGTTTAGGCTAGGTTATGCTATTCTAGAGTAGGGTGGTTTGGGCTATAGTAGGTTATAGTACGGTAGAGTAACAGGTTGGGCTATAGTAGGCTAGAGTACGCTAGGCTAGAGTAGATTAGGCTAGGTTAGTTTAGTCTAACATAGGCTAAGTTAGGCCAGGCTAGTCTAGGCTAGGTTAGGTTAGGTTCGGTTAAGCTAGGGTAGGCTAGGGTAGGCTAGTCTAGGTTAGGCTAAGCTAGAGTATGCTATACTAGGCTAGGCTGAGCTAGAGCATATTAGGTTAGGGTATTGTAAGTTAGGCTAGTGTATAGTAGGTTAGGCTAGGCTAGGCTACATTAGAGTAGGCTAGGTTAAGCTAGGTTATGTTAGAGTATATTAGGGTAGGCTAGAGTAGACTAGGATAGCTTAGGTTAGGCTAAGCTAGATTAGACTATGTTAGGTTAGGTTAGGCTAGCCTAGCTTATAGTAGACTATGCTAGCTTAGGCTGGGCTAAGTTAGAGTATGTTAGACTAGGCTAGAGTCGTCTAGGCTAGATTAGGCTAGACTAGAGTAGTCTAGAATAGAGGAGTCTTGGCTAGAGTAAGCTAAACTGTCCTACTCTTTGCTAGGATAGAGTAAGCTAGACTAGACTAGGCTAGGCTAGGCTAGGGTAGACTTGGCTAAGTTGGGTTAGGTAATATTAAGCTAGGCTAGGGTAAGTAAGCTAACTCAAAGTAGACTAGGCTAGGGTAGGCGAGGTTCAGCTAGGGTAGTATTCGATAGAATAGGCTATATTAGACTAGGCTATGTTAGGCTAGGCTAGGCAAGCCTAGAGTAGACTAGGCTACCTTATGCTAGGCTAGGTTAGAGTGTGTTAGGCTAGGCTAGAGTAGGCTAGGCTAGATTAGGCTAGAGTGGGCTAGACTAGAATAGTCTAGAATAGAGGAGTCTCAGCTAGAACACTCTAGGCTAGAGTAAGCTGGACTAGAGTAGGCTAGGCTAGAATTGACTAGGATAAGTTGGGTTAGGCAAACGTAGGCTAGAGTAGGCTCAGTTAGGCAAGAGTCTGCTAGGCTAGGTTAGGTAGTAGTACGCTAGGCTATGCTATGTAGACTAGTCTAGAGTAGGTTAGGTGTAGCACCCTCATATTTGAAAGTAAAATTTATAATTATTGTTATTTACTTTAAAGTGTTTTTATAAAAAAAAATTGTAAAGAAATCAACCGAATCAATATCTGCCCACAGGACCAGTCGAGGACTAGATTTATATGTTCATGGGGCATATTCGCGTACCATAAACTACCTTTCAGTTTGAAGAACGTAGGGGAACCCTTTCAGAGAAACACCGTTGGTCGCGATACCTATTGTTGAAAGTGAATCTTCTGATTCCATACCAGACCAAAGTCAATAGATGGAGATGGTAGTCGACCCAGTTTTACCTTCAGACGATCCACCTTCAGATGATACCATTCCCAAAGAGTGTTAGAACCATACTATTCAAATTATTTTTGTCACTTCAGAGTCCAATGAACTTGGGGGCAATCCACCTGTTCCTTCATAATGGGAAGAGAACCCCCCAGTTCTCGCTACTCAAGGGGTTAGTTCAACCATTTATTTGGTACCCGTTCCAAGTAGTCTAGTCACTTCTTTCCATTGCAATCGACTAGCGAGATCTCGCCTTCCTTCTAATGGGGCATTGTGGATCATAGTACATGTGTACAAAATGGTCATGTCTGGCACTATCATAGATGAAGTGGCTTCAGTGAGTATCCTTTCCTCAACTGCTTGGAATGTGCTTGGTTTTCCATCACTTATTCCTGTTACATAGAATTTGTCAGGCTTTAACAAAGGAATCAGTCGACCATTAGGGATCCTTCCTTAGTTACCCATAACTTTTAGAAGGAAACCGTTCACTTGAATGTGATGGTAGTCCAAGGATCGTTATATTACAATCTACTCCTTGGACATGACTATGTTTACAACATGGAAGCTATTGTTTTAACACACTTTCGAATGATGTGTTTCCCCATGAAGGCAAAATTGTCATTGTTGACCAACTTTCATTTCTCATAATCTTAAAAAGATTATATATATATATTTAACTAGAAGTATAATTTTTTCAATGGATTTTTTTTATGAAGCAATATGTTATTTAGAATATTTTGAACAAATTTCCTATTATAAAATGGGCAGATGTAAATATTATGAAATAAAGGAAGAAAATTCTTTTTCTATTGAAAATGTTTTTTATGAAGGTAAAACAACTTTTTTTTATGAATGGGAAATAACTAGAAGACATTCTAATGTTATGATGCGTTTTTAGTATAATACATATTTAATTTTTAAAATTTAATTAATATTTAAGTATATAATTTTTTGAAATTAATTATATTTAATTTTTAAATAATATTAAATAAAATGTTGTTAATCAAGCTAATGTTATAGTGTTTAGGAAAAATGATTGGAACTTTTTCTATTTAAATTTAGTTACACTTCTTTGTTGAAAATAAATGGTTTTTGTTTTAGGGGTAGTTTAGTGAGTGATGGATAGAGTATTTCAATTGCTAAATTAAATAATGACTATATAGTAACTAAGAAATCTTAGATTCAAAAATCCCGGAAAATGGTAAAACTTAGATTGGTTGTGAAATTGAGTAAACTACAAGTATATATACATCTTAAATATGGATTTAACATGAGCACAGTGAGATCCAATTTCTTGAGGTGTAATTTTTTTTATGAGCTGACATTCTTTAAATGTTTTGTATAGTTATTTAACTTATTTTTATTTTTATTTTTAGATTCTTTTAAAAAATCTATTGTGGTCTACGTGAACAAAATTTCAACTTCGATGAGGGAAGGACAATATTACACATCATAGTGGACTATAGAATGAGCCTCTGGGCTCAATGAGATGGGAAGTTAAACAAAACCCAACAGATAAAAACTATGACTTGAAAAAGTGGAAATGACACTATGGAACAAATAATTAAAATCTATTCACCAACTATTTTCCATTGGTTGCAGCATCCAATATCAAATCCAAAGTCAAGAATGAAAAATATGTTATGGAATTTAACAAAGTGCATGCATCCTCCTACAATAAAACATATGCATGAGAAATAAAATATATGTGTCAATCAATATATATGGTTTCTTACAATGAATATATTAAACAACCATTTCAAAGAGAAATCTTGAATAGGAAAAAAGTTTTCAAGGGATGTGTTAGGCCCCTATACTACTAGTGTAACCCCTTATTTATATTAGTACAACCCACTTATTATATTGATGTACCCATGTAGTGCCCATATTATTACTATTGTGCCCCATAGAAACACAATATTCTTATTATTGTGCCCTTACGTTATTATTGTTATGTCAGCTCTGATTATGTTATGACCCCTTAGACTCCT
>APFE031120445.1:215637-251314 GCA_000404065.3 Pinus taeda | reverse complement strand
TACCCCTCAAACCCCCTGTTAACTATGTGGAAAGAATATAACACAACCCAACAATCTCCCACTTGTTGTTTTCTTTCCACAGGGGGCCACAGGAGAGCTTAGTCATTTTTTTCAGCCCTGAAACGCCCATTGTTTCTCTACACCAAGAGAACTTCTCAGAGCTCACAGATTTTGTCAATGCATCTGCAGTATTCTTCAAAGTGTCCACCTTTACAGCAACACCTTTTTGTCTTCTATCATATCCCTCACAAAGTGATACTGAACATCAATGTGCTTTGTCTTTGAATGATAAGCAGGGTTCTTTGCCAAGAAAATTGCACTTTGGCTGTCATAGTTTATCCTTATAGCTCCCTGTACTAACCCCATACTTGAACATAATCTCTGCAACCAAACTGCTTCCTTGCTTGCATGAGTCTGCCATGTATTCTGCCTTTGTAGTTGATAGTGCCACTACAGATTGTTTCTTACTCATCCAACTGACTGCACCTCCAAATAGGTAAACACATACCCACTTGTAGATCTTCTCTGATCCAGATCTCCAGCCCAGTCTGTATCAACAAAGCCACGAATATCCAACACTCTGTCCAATCCTGGTCTTCCTTGGTAGCACAAACCATAATCACTAGTGCCACGCAAATACCTGAAACCCGCTTCACTGCTGTCCAGTGCTCCTTCCCTGGTTTTGACATAAACCTGCTCAATACTCCCACTGTATGTGCAATGTCTGGTCTAGTACAGACCATGGCATACATCAAGTACGACTGCACTTGCATATGGAGAATGGGACATGTCCTCTTCCTCTTCTTGTGTCTTGGGACACTGTTCAGCAGATAAGCTCACACCTACAGGAATAGAACCTTCACCGGTTTACTGTCCTGCATATTAAACCTCTGCAATATTGTCTCGACATACTTCCTCTGGTTTAACCAGAGCTTCCTCTTTGCCCGATCTCTTTTAATTTCCATGCCCAAAATATAGTTTGCAGCACCGAGATCTTTCATGTGGAATTTGGAGGACAATTGGGTCTTCAAATCCTGGATAATTTCTTTGTCATTTCCAACCAACAACATATCATCCACATACAAGACCAGATAAATAACACGGCGACCAATTAATTTAAAATACACACAATGATCTGCTTTGCTTCTGGTGAAGCCAAGTCCCCGTATAAATGTATCAAATTTATGATGCCACATCCTTGGTGACTGTTTTAACCCATACAGAGACTTCGTTAACTTGCATACTAGTTCTTTCTTACCCTTCACCGCGAAGCCTTCAGCTTGCTTCATGTAGATTTCCTCTTCCAAATCCCCGTGAAGAAATGTTGTCTTCACATCCATCTATTCTACCTCAAAATCAAAAGCAGCAGCAACAGATAAAAGTAATCTAATAGAAGTTACCTTGGCAACAGGAGAAAAAATATCACCAAAATCAATTCCCAAAACCTGGGAATAACCTTTTGCTACCAACCAAGCTTTGTATTTCTCCACCTTTCCTTTTGCATTTGTCTTCTTCTTGAACCCCATTTGCTGCCAATGGGTTTCCTTCCAGCCAGCAACTCCACCAGATCCCAAGCCTCATTTTTGTGCAAAGATGCCATTTCATCAACCATGGCCTCTTTCCAGAGTTTTCCATCCTCTGAATTCACTGCTTCCTTCACAGTTCTGGGATCATCATCAGTAACAGACAAAGCAAAATTTGAACAGAAAGCAGATGGACTATACCTTTCTGGCTGCCTTCTTTCTCGAACTGATCTTCTCACAATCGGAGTTTATGGCTCTTCATCTTCTGATTCCCCCTCTGCTACAGAGTCTAATTCTTCCTCCTTTAGTTCAAACTCTATCTTCACAGGTTCCTTTGGTTGGACTTCATGTTTAATAACATCTTTCACCTCTCTGAACACCACATCTCGACTGTACACAACCTTCCCTGTGACTGGGTTCCAAAGCTTATAACCCTTTAAACCATCCTTATACCCAATAAAGATGCACTTTTCAGATTTACTATCCAACTTGGTTCGTTTCTCCTTTGGAACATGTACATATGCATCACATCCAAATACCCTCAGATGTGAAAGAGAGGGTTTCCTACCAGTCCATACTTCTTGTGGAGTCTTATCATCCAATGCTGATGAAGGTGACCTATTGACCAGGTAACATACAGTATCCATCGCCTCTACCCAGAATTCCTGTCCTAACCCAGCACCACTGAGCATGCTTCTTGCCCTTTCCATCAATGTCTTGTTCATTCTTTCTGCGACTCCATTTTGCTGAGGTGTATATGGAGTAGTCTTCTACCGTGCTATACCACACTTCTTACAGAATTCTTCAAATTCCTTGCTGCAGTATTCTCCACCATAATCTGTCCTCACCACCTTTATCTTCTTCTCTGTCTGATTTTCCACCAGAGCCTTAAATTCTTTAAACTTATCAAAGACTTCAGATTTCTTCTTAAGGAAATATATCCATGTATTCCTTGAGAAGTCATCTATAAATGATACATAGTACACAGACTTACCCGTGATGGAACTTTCACAGGTCCAAACACATACTGTGCACAAGCTCTAATATTTGTTTCGTCCTCTTACCACCAGAGGGGAAACTCACCCGATTCTGCTTCCCATATACACAATTTTCACAGAAATCAAAATCCAGAGAGCTATTACTCATACCTTCTACCATACCTTTACCATGAAGTATTCGAAGGCCCTTCTCTCCAATATGTCCAAGCCTTTGATGCCACAACATGGTCTTCTCTCCAGAGACCACTAGATTTTCTGCTCCAGTTTCAGGAACCATAGAACTATTGCACCTGTCAACAACAGTGCTACCTTGCAGCTTGTACAGAGTTCCAATCCGAACTCCCCGCATCAATACCAGTGCTCCTCGAACCATCTTGCAGGTATCCTTCTCGAACACTGTCTTTACACCTGCATCATCCAACTTGCTTACAGAAATCAGATTTCTGGCCAACGCAGGAATATGCAGAACACCCGGAAGGGTTCTAACCCTTCCACCTTGCAACTTCAACTTTACTTTTCCGCGACCAATGATTCTAGCCTTCCTATCATCTCCTAAGAAGACATCACCACCATCATATTTCTCATACTCGCAGAACCACTCTCTATGGGGAGTGAAGTGAAAGGATGCACCTGAGTCAATCAACCATGCCTCATGATCTACATGTGTACTGGAAGAAGCCAAGTACACATCCCCACCTTCATCTGAGGTGGTTTTCGCCTCTGCAGAAGGAGCATCATCAGATCCCTTTCCTTTATCAGGAGCTTTAGATTTACACTCCCTTCTGAAGTGCCCTTCCTTTCCGCATTTCCAGCACACCACCTTTGTAGGTTTTCCTGGAGATTTAGATCTCCCTCTAGATTTAGATCTCCCACTCGATGACTTATTTTTGTTTCTGTTCTGGGACCGTCCTCGTACAGACAAGGCATCACCATTCTGGTTTTCCATATTTTTCCGTCTCATCTCCTCCATCAGAAAGGCTGAGACTATTTCATCAAACTGCAAAGCAGTTGCATTGCTACCTATTGCAATAACCAGACTATCCCACGAGTCTGGTAGAGAACACGACAAACTGATGCACTTATCTTCATCTGAAATTTTAATATCAACAGATAATAACTGACTTACCACAGTATTAAATGCATTCAGATGCTCTGTCACCGAGTCTCCATCTTTCATCCTCAGGTTATACAGCTTTTTCCGCAGGAACAATTTATTCACCAGAGACTTAGATTGGGACAAAGTCCCTAACTTGTCCCACAAAGCCTTCGCCGTAGCTTCCCCTGATACATTCAACAATACTGAATCTGAGACACACAATCGTATTGTGCTCTTTGCCTTCCGATCCAACTTCTTCCATTCTTCATCGGTCACTCCCGTTGGTTTAGTACCCGGATCTACCGCGATCCACTGATCTTTATCCACCAACAGACCCTCCATCTTGAGTTTCCACAACTCAAAACTCTGACCATTGAACTTCTCAATCTCTATCTTTCCGCTGCTCGCCATCTTCTTTCACCACCAGAACCGATCTCGCAGATCTCCCACTGAACAGGGTCTACCACAGGCCCGAGCGAAACCCCTCAGCAACAAAGGCGTCCCCTTGAAGCCAACACAGCTCTGATACCAAATGTAGGTTTTAACCCCGTACAGAAATTACCTGTATACGAATTCTAAATGACAGGAAAAATAAAAATGCGAGAGCATAACACATAAAACACATATACATAGAGATTTCCCACTGGATCTCAAAACCGAGACTACCAGCTTGATTTTTCATTATGTTCCTTTCAATGTTACAATACGTATTTATACATGCCGAAGCATCCAATACCATGGACCAAAAAACCATTGATCCAATACCATGGACCGAAAAGCATCGCGTCCAAAAAACATGTGCGAAAATCATGCACAAAACCATAGGTGGGTCCGCCCAACCTAACATAGGGCCCAAAACCAAAATTTTCCGGGGCGCTACCCCAGACCCCATAAAGTGGGGTTACGAGTACCCCTCAAACCCCCTGTTAACTATGCGGAAAGAATATTACACAACCCAACACTAATATAGTTGGACTACTTCGGTTTTTTTAGTACTTACATTGTTGGAAATGTGTTGTATTGATTCTCACCACTATCTCATCCCTGTGGTCTACTTTGCGGGATACTAGACAAACCACCTTTGTGTCTTGGTTATCATCAGTGTCACATCCTTGTGGAATACTCCATGGGATACTCAACAAACCATCTTTGTTTTCTGGATATAACGATTGTCACATCCCTGTGGACTACTCTGCTGGGTGGTGTATGTGTTGTCCCCTTCACTTCGGTTTTAACGATTGCCACATCAGCTGTGGACTATTCTGCTAGATGCTGGACAGACCTTTCCAGTTTGCGCATGTCTCTTCCTGGGTGGTAATATTACCTCTCACTTAGAGGCTCACTTTACTCCCCACTTTGTAGTACGAGAATCGAGACACAAGTTACATTTTTCACTCACCAAGCACACTTACCTTGTTTTTTAAAGATACCAATGCAACACTCTCATGTGCTGACAGCTAGAGCCAAGGCATATCTCTAAGTATAAGGCAACCAAAACTTTATACCAGATGGGACTCCTATAGCAAATGGTGTGAGGTATAGTTGGGACTTCATACGAGGGAGATCGCCTGAATGTTGGCGGGTCTAGCACCGTCAACATTTCTGGTGCTAGAAGGAGGCCCAGATGATAGGATGTACCCATTGAGTTTGGTTTGAAATCTCTTAATTTTAAAATGGATCTTCCCAAAATCATAATCAAGGGATGTTTTTCCAAATATCTTAATTGAACCATCCCTGCAGAACTCATTCATGACTTGTGCAAACTTAAGTTCGATGGTGAGGGTGAATCAACTTTTCGTGAACATCTCTTTCAAGTTATCTATCTCTATTTTTGTAACAAAGTAGAGTCTAAATATGTCATGGCTAGATTAATCACCCTCACATTTGAAGGTCATGTTAAAAATGGTGTCATACACTACCAGTTGCTTCTATCTATTCTCTTACTCAACTTGCCAAGATGATGTGTAAAGCTTTTGATAAGTACAACCAACAAGATGTCAGTAAAATAATATGTCATTTAAGAATGGAGTCTGATGAATTAGTTGAGGACTTCACTAAGTGGTTCCTTCACCTCTGTTGCGAAATTCCTGACCAATTTTTGAACTCAGATTTTGTGAAACAAGAGTTCCAAAGGTTGGTTCATGTTTCCCAATATGGTGAACCTCCTGATTTCACTTCCTCCCCATCTCTCGTGGATCATGAGGCACCTCAGATTGTAGAGGAGGAGCCCACCACCCCATTTCTTTCTTGTCCTCCCCCTTTTCCAGTCCCAATGTGGGTGCCCCCTCAAGGTGATCATGAAGCTGAGAAGTCTGCACATCAAGTCCTCAGCTCGTCTTCTCATCTGTCTCCTGCTTCAATGAAGGACGTTTCAGAATGACTCAGGAAGACTACATCGAAGACTCACTCCTCCATTCTACAAGACGATGTCACCGTTCATAACTCAAGTCTCGAATCTGACCTGCATCTCTGCCATCCTTTATCATCTACAAGCCATGAATCCTTGTACCATGAATCGCTTGATCAATCTTCTTCACCAGCCAGTTGTTTGCATTCTCTTGATTCTTAAGCACAAGGCAGTCACATTACATAGGAAGAGGAGCAGAAAGGTGTGGACACTATCAATCTTCCCTCTCTTTTTCAAAATTGTTTACATCAAAACAATGAGCTTCCATTCTTGAATGATTCTCAATACACTAATCTCAGCGGAACATCCTGTAAAATCAATTCTTTCGATCAACCCCCAGTCTTGGGAAGTCATCACTCCCATGCTTCCATATGTCGTGACGAATGCCCAAGCACATCATGTGATCTTCCTCTTTATCATGAAGACTCTAACTAAGCTCTAGAATGTGCTCCGGTCAAAGAAGTCTTCCATATCAAAACTTCCTCTAAACCTCACTTTCCCTTGTGTCCTACCATTTGTAACAAATCTACATGTGGCGGAGATGCTCCATGTTTTCTTGCTTCTTCATTCGATGAACTATCTCCTCGATTGATACAAGATGGTAAGGTTGTCTATGATAAGATTGAAAATGGTCTAATCATAGAGTGTCCTTCCTATTCCCCATCATCCCTTCTTTTGCATGAAGACTACTGGTCACATCAACTTTCTCATGCGAGCTCACCAATTATTATCTTTGGACGTACCATCAGAAGAGCCTCTTCAATTGAGTAATCTGATTGTTGTTGAAACCTGTGACAAAGATGGTTGTTGTCCGGAAACAAGTTTTGAAATTAGCAGTAGCAGCAACCCTTAAGCCATGCATGGTCTGGTTCAAGGTTCAAAATGTGATTCTACAATTCTGAAATGTTCCAGGATGTGCCAGGGAGTCGAGGCACTTCAACGTCCATTGATGATTATGTCAGGACTTCATGACTATGGTAAGCCCCCTAAACCAAATCAGATCTAGTTTCTAATGCACAATCCATTTATCTACATGGTTTCACTCGATTTGAATTCCGATGTGAAAAATTCTTGGTATTCCGGGTGTGGTCTCTCAAATTTTCAAATTTTCACTTATGATTAGATTCATGAGTCTGTTACAGCGCATCCGTCTTCATGAAAACATCTCATTTAAAACTTGGGTTGGGAATGTTCATCTATCATGAAATCATGGGATTGTGAAGTTAATCATCTCAAAGACTCTCTTTACCCGCAATCGTACTTATTGAATTTCTCCCTTAATGGTTAGCTCCTCGGTCTTCTTGCAAATCTTGTACTACAAATCTATCCTCTTGTCACACCAGAGATCTCCCCGGGTGATGATGAACGCAAATTCTATCACAAGAATCAAGTTCTACTCCATTCGTCATTCCTCAACTAGTTTCACGCATTCATGGTGCTAACATCCTTTTTAAATTCTTGTGATGGCTATGATGCTTGCGATAATGGTCACCAGTCGCAGGAAGGTGGTCCATCATATCTAGCTCACAATGAACTTGGTTTCATTGTTCAAATCATTCACAAGATTGTTCACATGTATTTTTCCTTGTTCTTTGCAAACTAGGAATCTGATGTCTCAATTAGTTCATTTGATCGTTTCTCTATCTTGAGTGATTGTCATTCGACTTATCATTTTCCCATCAGCACATCCAACGATAGTGGATTTTTGCTCTCTAATATTCACCGTTTAACATCTCTCTTTTAAGAATTATGTCAAGAAGGTGAGGAACTTCAACCTTCACTGATGGTTATGGCAGGTTCGTATTGTCTCAGCATGACCACCAAGAATGATCAGATCTATGTTTCTTTACAATATTCCTAGTGTGATCCCATCTCTCTAATCGAAGATTTATCTTTTCAAAAATCACGAGGCTTTCCAGAAAACCATTATGAATTTTATGATCCAATCGCTAAATGGTTGGAACGATTTTACTTGGCAAGCTCTATTGCAGGTGGCAAGTTTCAATCATTCCTCATGCTTGCTAAGAAGTTCAGTGCAGACAAGGACGCACCCGCAAGAGGCTTCCAAGGTTTGTTGAAAAGGGGTATCCATTAAAGAGGTAGGCATGTGCATTGGGTAAAAGTAGTGGTTGTGACATGTCTTTCTACCTACAGGAAAGACCTTCCTTCCCATTTGCATGTCTTTCAAGTTTCTGTATTTTCTGTTACACATCACTTTTTATCTATTCTAATAGTTCATATCTTTATGGATGCAGGTCAAGAATGGCTACATTGGATTCACTAGAAATTTAATTACATGTAACCCTAACCATCTAGCTGTTAGGATAGGAGTAGGATTAGTTGCATCTTAGTTTTCCTTTCTTTTCACTCATCTTGCACTCGCTCCTGGTAGTTCTTTCTGGTTTGTTTTCTCTTGTTTCACATCATGTTTGCTTTAGTCATTTTGTTTTCTTGTCTTTTGATTTTGGTTTCTTGGTTCCATGTGTACTTTCTTTTTTCTTCGTGTCCTTCCTTGATTATTTTCTATTTGTTTTCACTACACGAATAAGTGTTGTGCTTGGACCTGTGTCTTGGCTTCTGAATGTGTATGTGGTTGAAGTTCAAAGGGACTTGTGACATTGCAGCCCTTGGCTAGTCCTGTGTCCATCTTCCTTGTGTTTGGTTGTAACTATTGGTCAATGAAGTCTTGATGGAAAATACGATCCATCTGTAAGGAGAGATTTGGTCCAACCATCAACCTGTGTCCAGTATGGGAACGTCATGCCTACACTCAGTTTTCTGCTTTGGTGTGTTCAAGCTTATTCAACTAGTAGAAATGGTGAAGGGGAAAATCTAAATGGGAAAACCTGAATTATAGGTCTTTACATCATTCTCTGAAGGAACAAACTCTCCTGATCTCAATAAGTCGAGATCCCTCTTCCGCCCCAAAAATAAATAAGTGCCAATGCACAATTCTCTTTCAAAAATAATAAAGACGAAAGAAGAGAAAGGCTTCCTACACAGAGAGTTGAAGCAAGAAACTCCATTGAGGTACTATCCAGGCTCGATGGCAATGGAGCAATTCTTGTGTTCCTACGTGACTCTGTTGGGGTACTTTCTAGGCCTTCTAGTAGCAGAGCAACACTAGAGATGAAAAACTATATTATGAAAATCTTAACCTCGAGAGCTAAACTACTCTTCACATTTCAAAACATTGTGATTCGACTGAATCTTGTGTTGTGTTCAACTGAGTAGGTATAAAGGGGACCATGTTTTCCCATGGGGCAAGTGGGGAAGCCGAAGTAATATGCACGATGAATAAATACTTCCTAAGGACCAAGGCCCTGCACTAAAATGAACCAAGAAAGAGAAGCTGGAATTGAACCAGTGTGTCGCCAAGTGTTGTAGTGGTTGCAACACCCTCCAAAATTTTGGACTGTACTCAAATTTCAGATTCTACTTTGGATCTTATGATCAATCGTTCCTTAGTCACTTATTGGTAAGATGATGATCTCAAGCTCCCCTTTCTGATCTTAAGAGTCATTCATGATTTTATTTTTCTATAGTATGTGTCATCTTTGGGGATGGGGATTATCACTTGTTATGAAAAGGGAAGTTTGTTTTGCTTCAATGGGAAATCTGCCCAACCTCCCTTAGCATTCAAACTATGCAGTGGTTTTCTCCAATGTCCTTCGCTTTACCGAAACCCAATGTCTCTAGAAACTGCGCAGTTTTTTCCCTCAGCTGCCTAATTTTCCTTGCATCTTGAAACTATGCAGATGTGCCCTCCCAAGGCCTCATCCCATAGCAGTGTATTGCATCCTAAAACCACACAATTTTTTCCCTCAATGGTCTTGTCTTCCTTGCATCTTGAAACTACATAAAGGTGTGCTCCCAGGACCTCATCCCGCAACAGTACCTTGAATCCTAAAACTATGCAGTTTCTCACCCCGCTGCTCAGTCTGCCTTGCATCTTGAAACTGCACAAATGTGTCCTCCCAGGGCCTCATCCTGTAGCAGTTACTTCCCACTGAAACTGCATAGATGTGTCTCTCAGTAATCACAAGAAGGATGACATGCTTGAGGACTCTCAAGGAGTTGAGGAGGAAAATAAGAAGACCAAGGAACCCAAGGTATGATAGAAGATTGGGACTGTGATGAGCCTCATCATTGGGTAACTATATGGACCTTAATGCACCTCCTATCTTATTCAAATAAACTCTTCTCATAATTTCTTACATGTTTTGATTGTATTTTTCTTAATGAGATGAGTCAAAGTGAGATATTATGCCTAGTGGACTAATGTGCATTGATTCCAGGTTTTTGAGAGAAAATCATGGAAATTTTGGCTAATTAAGGGCTGAAACTGGAATGAGACAAGGAGGAGATATTGTAGGAGGTAGATTCCTCCTCATGTATTCCTCACTCATTCAAATACTCCTCCATTTATCACACTAGCTCAGAGTACAAGAAGCCAAGTCATGGAGATCAAAAGGCAGCTGAGCAAGTGAAAGTTAAAGAGCTAGTTTATCTCGAGTTTGGGAGTTGAACCTCCCTATATTTAAGGAAGTTTTTGGAGACTTTAGTGGTATAAATAAAGAGGACTAGAGCCTCATTAGGATTCAAATTTTTGCTATAAAAACACTAGTCATATTCGAGTTCAAGACTTGTGGAAGACATTGTTATGTAATTTTATGATTTGATAATGAGAATGAGCATTTCCTTGATCCAGCACTGAGTTGAATCAGAGGGCTGAAACTCTTGGGTTAGGGCCCAACCCTAGTAGCAAAGGCTCCTCTTCTTGTATTTGTATGTTTAGTTGATTTCATAGTTGAATTATCTTTAGCATTATTTCATTGCAAGTGGATGTGGATTTAATTAGTTTGCTTCCATTTGTGCCTTACTTCACCAGTAGCTTAGAAGAGATAAAGGAATATAAAAAAGCTACCAGTAGGTGTATTTGGCCTCACTCCTCCCTTTAGGGATCATTGTTTGAGGAAAGAACTCCTATGCAGCCCCAAAAAGACAGAATTCTAGTTTCTCATGGAATTTAGGGTTTTCTGTTACTTTGGTTAGCATTTTGCAAGTTTTCAAGAATAGGATTTGATTTCAATTTCTTCTATCTTTAGTCTTAGTTTATGTCTCATCAAGGTTTCATATTATTCTGCAATTTTTCCCATGCATGACATAGGCAGCTAGCTCGTGAAATTTTGTTTTCCTTAGTTAATTGAAATCCTTCTTATTTACATGATTTATGGATAAATTTCAATGTTTGATGAAGTGCAGGAATTTTAGTAGTACATAGAGATGTCATGATCAACAACCTCATCCCAACTTCATCCATCCATGGTCATCACTTTCTTTCACTAAAACCCTCACCAATTTCATCATTTCGCAAGAGTACTTCTCCAAGCTTGTTGAGCAAATCTAGCCATCTCACAACTCTGATTTTGAGCTTTGAAGGATTCCTAGGCACTCCCTTGCCTCATTCCATCCACCATCCACCTTCCCTAAGCCTTCCATCACCTTCAAAATCCCTCCTTTTCTCTCGGCTGTAACCTGTAGGAATACAGGGAATCTTGTAGGAATTCAGGACATCCTGTAGGTTAACCTGTTGTGGCCTATTTTGAGGAAACATTGAGGAAAAATCCCCTAGGAAGCTAGAAAAGGACCCCTACTTGTCTCCCAAGCCTTCTAACCATTCACCATCATCCCTAAGCCACCTGCCACATCACGAAAAGAAGTTAGCTTTCATACTTTCACACAAAAAAAGACAAAAAGAAAAACAGAGTTATTTTATTCATTTACATGCACTACAGTAGAATGTTTGATGTTTTAATTTGCATGCCTAGGATAGTAGGATTGCATACATGTTAATTTATCATTCTTTTGAGGCAAATCCTCTTAGTAGTTAGTTAGAAGAATGGTGTGTTTAAGCATTTGATTTCAATCTTTTTCCTTACTGCAGTAGACAAGATTGCTTTTAGTGTAGATTTCTCTTTTCCTCATTGGTAATCAAGCTTCTTCTGAATCAATAGAAGTCTGGTATGAAAAACCTTAGTGGTCTATCGCTAGATTAGCAGTGACAAAGAGCAGGCCTATCGCATTTACTTGTGTATACAACATTGTCACCTCCAAGTTTGTACGAACCTCGGGTTGATAAAGTCAAGTTGGTAGCCCTAGGAGTTGCAACATTCTTGCTACAATAATGCTTCTCATCACTTTTTGGTGCCATTATCTTATCTCTGACATTTCGCTATTAGCTTCATTTCTGCAAAAGTAATCTAGTTTGCTTTCTTTTCCATTTTTCA
Organism: Pinus taeda; assembly: GCA_000404065.3. Classification (NCBI taxonomy): domain Eukaryota; kingdom Viridiplantae; phylum Streptophyta; class Pinopsida; order Pinales; family Pinaceae; genus Pinus; species Pinus taeda. Next base: position 239,000 of record APFE031120445.1, on the reverse strand, counting down.
AGTGAGATTTCATTCAAGTAGATAGTTTTCATTCAGTCAGTTAGTTTCCATTCAGTTTGTAATTTCAATTATGAAATTATCTTCAAAGCTTGAAAAACACAAAAAAAAACAAAATTTCTACCTAATACCCCCACTACTTCAAACAGTCAACCTTGCCTCTTCTTCGGTGGCTGTGAATTGGAGAACCCCTTGGGTGAACAGCCAGAGATATTTGAAGAGCCTACATGGGGAGAAGAATAAGAAGAACCAATTCCAACTAACCTAATGGCTGAAAATAGAAATGACAAGGGAAATAAAGAAAGAGTTGAGGGTGCCTTTCCCATCAAAGAAACTAATGGGGATACCAAGATGAAGAATATAAGCCCCTCTGCTCTTCCTCATTTCCATGGCCTGACCTCAGAAGATCTAGACACTTTCTTGTTTGAGTTTGTTGTCATATGCAGAACCTATGATTACACCAATGATGAGCAGAATTTGAAACTATTCCCATCCACTCTCAAGGATGCAACTTTGCGCTAGTTCATGGGTTTACCTAGGGATAGCATTACAACTTAGGCTCATATGCAGCAAGCCTTCAACTACAAGTATTGAGACTAATGTAGGTCCAAAGACACTAAAGAGGAAATTTTTAGGATGACCTTAGGGCATGGTGAATCCCTAGAGGCTTATGAAGAAAGATTCCAGCTTAGCTACAAAAGGGCCAGGTGCACACTTGATCCTGAGTCATTGAAGCTAGTCCTGCTTAGAGGGGTAAGGGAAGATCTTCTGTATACCTTAAACCTGCTAGCAGGAGGGGACATCTACCAACTACCCTATGAAGATATCAAGACTGTCTTTAGGAACCATTCTAGGGCAGCTAGGTGTTGGCTTGATGGGGCTTGACCCAGGTTCGAAGTTAATTATCCAAACAAATCCCTATACTATTGGCCATTTTGGCAACAGCGCGCAGAGTGCGGACTGAGGTCTCACCTAAATCAGTATGGGGGGATGTTGGAACCAAGTTTCCACACCCTTGAGATGCCTGAGGGGTCGGTTTAGTCCAACTGTGAATACCTTCGTGTAGGTCACTTCACACACTTTCTTGACCTACAAGGCCTTCGCGCTCTGTTATACTCGCTTTCGCGCATCCCTACTCAGGGGCTGAGGTGATTTCACGCTGCTAAGGCAGTGATCTGCGCCCTTTTCCTAAGTTACATTGCGGATCTTACTTATCTTCTTATAATTGTTAGTTAACTTCACGTAAATAGATGCTTATCTTATATTTGCTTATTCAACACATTCATATAAGTTCGTGCAAAAAATAAACAGTAAAATTGCAATTCATACCCAATATACTTCAATGCATAAAACATGAAAAAGACACATAGAATGATAAGAAACTTCTCTTTATTATTTTCTCCAACGGTTACAGACTCAAATCACCCTGCACTCTCAGCTGTAGGGGTTAGGCCTCTCCGCACTCAGCTACAGAGCCTTCTCCTATCCTACAACCCAAGACACGACTTTACACTTCAACCAAGACTCAATGCTTCATCTTTTCTTAGATTCTTAGATCTAATTAGATCCCTCTACAACTTCGAGCCTTGCTCTATTTATACAATCCCATGGTCCTCGAACCATGGGTAGAACTCTCAAGCCGACATTACATTACAAAAGTAAGGGCGAACAACCCTGTGACTCAATTACAACATTGTGCTCTGCGCCAACACTTTGCGGAGTCTTTGCATTAGACATAGTCAAAACTTGGGCTTTAAGCCCCAAAACTTGCCTTGGGGGATCCCGCGTCCAACAGGCCCCCAAAACAAACATCATGACTCATCCTCAACTCACTTTGTCGGTGTGGAGATCTTCACGTGGAGACCTCCCAACTCTACTCGGACCGCTGCGATGTCAGTAGCGTGCATAGCCACTACTTGCTGGACTTCTTGTGGCTAGTTAGATGGCCGAGCCACCTGTGTAAGGCTCCAATTGAATACCGTTTACTTTTCCTAGGTAGAGTTTGCCATTTAGTTTCACCAACAACATTGCACCACCATCTATGACTTCCTTAATAACATATGGTCCCATCTAATGCATCTAGAGTTTCCCTGGGAATTTATCAAACTTGCTGTCATATAACAACACCAAATCATTCACCCTAAAAGTATGCAACTTGATATGTCGATTGTGCCAGGCATTTTTGCATTGCTTTTGTACCTGCTGATGGAATCCTACCAAAAACCATTCTTCTTCGAGCTCCTCCAGTTGCGCGAGCCTCTCCTCTAGGGCTCCGCGGTCCATCATACCTGTGAGCTCTGCTATGTGCAAACTAGGCATGATATATTCAATCAGCATTACGGCCTCCACCCCATAGACCAACCTAAAAGGCATTTGTCTCATTAGTTTCTTGCATGTGGTCCTATAAGTCCATAATACTGTAGGGACGCGTAGGTCCTAATTGTTCCATTGTGCGTTGCATACTTTTGTTAGTGTGGTCTTCAACACTTTGTTAAATGCTTTTATGGTCCCATTAGCTTGTTGGTGATATGGCGTGCTTTTCTGATGATACACCTGAAACTCTTCCATCAGCGCGCTAATCATTTCATTAAGGAAATGTGTACTGCGATCGCTCATCAAGATCTTCAGACAACCAAATCGTGTCAGTACGTGTTCAAACATGAACTTTGCGGCTATGCAATATTTTACTAGCTGCACTTTTGCCCATCCTGTCAGGTATTATGTCATAGTAATAATATATCTCGCACCTATCTTTCCTCGAGGTTTGATAGGTCCTACAAAGTTGATTGCCCACTTTTCAAAGGGCTGTAGCATTATTTGTGGATTCAAAGGCATCTCGTCCCTCCGTGATGGCTTGCCCATTCTTTGACATACATCACATGCCTTGCAATGTGCTTTTGAATCCTGATGAAGGGTTGGCCACCACAATACTGCGTGGAGAATATTCTGCGTGGTTGCTTTCCCTACATAATAACCTTCTGCGGGGCCCCCATGGGCGTTCATGAGGATGCTACTTTGTTCAAATTATGGTACATACATTCGCAGTATCTCATTAGTCCCCATCGTGTATAAATGCTCTGCAATGACATAAAAGTTTGCTGCGTGCACCACTAGTTCCTTCTTCTGTTGGACAGAGTAACCTTCTGGTGCAGTTCCATTTGTTAGAAATTGGATTATATCTTCAAAGTATCCATTCGTTACGCGCACAGCAAAAATCTGCGTGTCGGGTAGTCCTTCCTCCAAACTGGTAGGTTCCTTCCCTGTCTCAATGTGTGACAAGTGATCTGGTCCCGCGTTCAATCATCCAGGCTTCACAACAACTTCAAAATCATATTATTGGAACAATAAGAGCCACTTGCATATGCACCCCCCCAACACAGGCTTATTGACCAAGTATTTTAGCACTGAGTGATCTATATACATCTTGAAGTGCCCCCCTAGCAAATAGTGTCGATATTTCTAGAGCACATACAACATAGCTAGTCCTTCGCATTGAGTGGTAGAATAGTTCTTTTCTACTTTAGATAACCTGTGACTCACGAACACGATAGGGTGATCCAAGCCTTCTTTGCCATCCTATGTGAGAAATGATCCCAACGCAATTCACGACGCATCAACATGAACATGAAATTCTTTCTTCCAGTTAGGGAAGACAAGAATTGGCACAATAACCATCTTCTGCTTCAATATATCTAGGCTCTTTTTACAGTCATCGTCCCAGCAGAATGTGACATCCTTCTTCAGTAGCTTTTCCATCGATGTAGTGATTTGGGCGTAACTCTTGATAAACTTTCTGTAGTACCCCGTATGTCCCAGGGTAGCGCGCAGCTGCTTCCACTGCGTGGTGCTTCCAAATTCAGAATTACTGCAATTTTCGCGGGGTCTACCATTAGCCCTTGTTTACAAACCACATGCCCCAACAGGTTCCCAAAAGGAACAAGGAATGTACATTTATTGAGGTTGAGCACGATTTGATATCTTTGGCATGTTCACTACATGGTTCTTAACTAACCCGAATACATTCCAATCATTAAAATAAATCAAGCGTAGGTTCACCACATGGTTCTTAACTAACCCAAATACATTCCAATCATGAAAATAAACCTCCAAGAATTTATGAATATATTCCCTGAACGCCGCAAAAACTACGCGCAAGAAGATAGCCGGCACGTTATTTAATCCAAATGGCATAACAATGTATTGAAAGCAACCCCACTCTGTTGCGAAGGTTGTCTTACTCCTATCCTCCGACTCGATTTTGATTTGGTGGTATCCTGAGAACCCATCGGTGAAAGAATATTCTTCTTGACGCCTACATTATCCAACACCTCAACGGTGAATGAAGTTGGGAATGGATCATGTACACACACATTGTTCAACTTCCTGAGATCCACGCATATTCATATTTCATCCTTCTGCTTCTTTTTTTGTACCACCATCGGACATACCCAATTGAATTCTTCGACAGGCTCGGTAATGCCTACCGCAAGCATCTTATCTAATTCTACGTGGACCTTCTCCTTATATTTTGGGTTTAGACGATACAGTCTCTACTTTACTAGCTTCGTATTGGGTTTTAATGTGATCCGCATTACCCATAAGTCTTTGATTATTCCCTTTAAGTCCGTGAATTTGGTCGGGAATAAGACTTGATACTCGTGGAGTAGTTCAATGACTTTATCCACTGTCACGACGTCCCAGTAGTCCCCAATCTTCGTGAATTTAGTTTCCACCTTTGTACCAATATTTACATGCTTGGTCTTTATTGACGTGGTTATGCTAGGGTTCTTGATCTGTGATCCTTGAACCTCGCACTGGCCTTCTATCTCTGGGATATCGATGTTCCTTGGATCTTCATCTTCTTCCTCAGCAGTTACATTATAACACTCCAACGCACAACTTAGCTGAGCAGCCTAGTTAGGCTAAGTCATCTCTACTGACTCCTGTGGCATCTAAAAGATGGTTGCTTTTACTTGTAGTGCTTCATCAATACTATCCCATCCATCCTCAACGTTGAAAGTCATCACGAACCCTTCGCATAGGACATCCCATTCATTTGTTCTGTGTTGTAGCTCTGTTTCTATATACCAGTTCATTGGTATAACATCTAGGGTGTGACAGAACAGATGCACCCACTCAGGTTGAGGCTTTTCCCCATAGGCCTGCGTCCACTTAGCCAGATGCATGCACAGATCATCTTGCCCATTGTATTTTTCTATTAATTGCACTCTAGGCTTCCCAAACTATGTGCGCATCATCCTCCTACGGGCATTCCAGTCATCAAAGTTTCCTTTGTGCGTACCCCACCACCTCGCGGGCGTAGTGCCTAGTAACCAATTCAAGGCTTCGAATCGTTGCTTCTCTGACACCTCCCTCTCAAATTGGTCCAGGAAAGAATCTACCTCACTTAATCCATCATAAGTAGGTAAATCTCTCATTTTTTTTGATATGCAATGCAACGATCTTGTATCATGTTACAGTTCAACGTGGTTACCTCATGTAACCAGTTCTGCCATCACTCTATCTCCTCATCCAAATCTGAAGTACAGGAGGTTTCACGCTCCCATGAAATTATTCCATCTGCAGTGGGATTTACCCAGTCTTGCTCTCGCACAGTTATCTTGTAGATGTAGTCCAAATCATCGTCACTTTCGTAATCACGCATTAGATTTGTGTAGCGTAATCCCTCAGCAGGGTCCAACTGTATTACTACATGCAACGACTTCTTTTTTGATAATCATCGTGTGCTTTTTCAAATTAATCACCTCATTCATGTCAGTGGCCCAATCAATTCCTAAGAGCGCGGGGTAGGGATTGTTATCATCAACAATCTCTATCACTTCAAAGTCTGCTAGCACGCTTGCTCCCTCAATATCCACAGTGATTCCCTACAATCGCCCCAGGGGTATTATCTTATGTTGGTTCGCCATGCGTAGCTGAATAGACGACCACTACAGTGTAGGCCTACCCATGCGCTCCCATGTTTTCTTTGGCAAAACGTTTGTGTTCGACCCTAAATCCAAAATTACTTGGTCCATCTCATATTCCCCAATCTGCGCGGTTAACCTTATTTCTCTTCCTGTTCATGTCTTGTGTTTTGCAATCTTTTGGACTACATATGGTTCTCCTTGTGCGGTCCTCACACATCTATTAATGAGCTCCTATAATCCCTTTACAGCCTTACTATCGTGTAGTAGCTTCATGCTCATTTCCAAGAACATTATGAGCATCGATGGGTCCATCTCTGACTCCGGTCTATCTTTCCTTCCTGAAGTGGAGGCATCAACGAAGCTCTTCTTAGCTTCCATAAAGGTTTCGCGAGCATGCTCCAAATCAAACTCTGCTTCTTTTGTCGAAGCTTTGCGAACCCAAGTACTTTCTTCGGGCTATTTTCCTTTATCATCTCTCGTCGTAATTCCACTTCGGAGCACAATATTTACATTTGGATCATCCTCGCATGGCTCAGACCTCATCATTTGCATGTTCTGAGTCGGGGGAGGTGGTATCACTCCCTTGTTGCGTAGCCTAGCTATTAGCATAGGACAATCCTATGTATAATGATCAAACAAGGTACAATAAAAACATGATGCACGCATCAGATTCATACAATAGTGGGCATAATGTCCTGGCCCTCTACAATTGTAGCATATTAGTTGTCCGCGACCTCTCCTAGGTCCTCCTCCACCTCAGCCTCGTCTGCGTCCCTGGAATCCAGTTCGTGCCATCCTTGCACCTTGGTCTAGGGGTCGTGTTTCAACCTAAACCCTATAGGTGGGAGTTCTATCCATCATTAGCTCATAACTTCTACATGTGTGCTCATCGTGTCCCACCATTCTACAAAAATTACAGAACAATTGTTGCAAAATCTGTGTGTACTTTTGCAACAAATGGCAATTGTTTGTAGCATGCTTTCCTTCTATTTGACAAATCGCCCACCGCAGAGTAGGCACCATGCTTGGCCTTGCTTGTGGTTTTGGTCTTAATGGCATCGGTCCCCCTCCCATGAGATAATTCACGAATATCGGCAATGGTCTTTATCATGGTCCTCACTGTTTCATTTCACACACCACACCTCTGCGCCTGCTTCTGGTTGGATTGTTCTGTCCTATTTTAGACTTTGCATCTCGAGGCATAATTTTTTCAACTGCACGTGGATCTGCTGAACTCTTAAGTTAGGATCCTGTATTGGGGTCTCATGCAGCCTCATCGTGTTCTCTAAAGCCTCTACCTGAGTTGTTAACCTTTTTTGCGATAGTGCGTTCCTCAAATGCGGCGATAGTGATGCTACAAACCATTCGTAGTGCTATCCATCTGTCAGAGTCATGTTAACTTCGCAAATTGTGCACTTCAGTCTCTGATCTAGCTCCCAAGGAGTCTCACCTGGTAGCATTGTGATCTCTTTGAACCCAATGATCGACTGCACTTCTGACTTTGGCCTACTAAATTCCCTAGTTAGCACAGCTTGGATAACTGTGATTCTTGCTTTCGGATTATCACTTGAGTGCTTGATGTACTAGGTCAGTGCGTGATCTTGCAGAGCGCTAACCAATGTCACTTTCTTGATATTATCATCTGTAACTCCTTGCGCTTCCCATACGGCTTTTACAACGAACCAAAACTGGTCTGGATCTTCATTTCCTACTCCCTTGAACACAGGCAACTTTATCAAGCTTGCCATCTTAAAACGCGGTAGTGGCGGAGGTGGTATGGGCGAAAATGGAGGTGATGGTGGTGAAACTAGTGGTGGTGTGGTTGGAGGTGGTATGCGCGGAATCCTCTACCTTATCAAATGGATCTCACTTCGCAGAGATACATTCACGAGCTCTTCCTCGTCCCTTCACGAAGTTGAAATCAAGGGGCTAGTCTCTAGTCCCACACTTCCTTCATTCCTATAATTCTCCCACTTCGCATAGCCCCAAACATCAATGTAGCTGCATAATCCTCTTTTTGCACAATAGCATTTTAATCCAATTGTTCAGAGACTTTACATACTTACCTCGTGGTCCATTGAGAAAGCGTCGCTCTGCCTTGCTATGTCTGACCGAAGTATCTACCGTGAACTCAGTAATGAATCCTCCTATAATCCGATTGATCTAGTGATCAACAATGCACAAAATATTATCCTTCGATGCTTCCAATATGCACATCAACTTTGGGTCCACATAATAGGTCCATCGAGCTTCCACCTTCCTTGACTATCTGCTAGCTTCGCAATCCACTCGTACAACTCAGTAGGGAAAGATGCGAAGAAAATTTCATGGATCTCTATGTACATGTAGCAATCTAACCACTCTTCGTTCGATAGTTGTCGATTCCTGTTCTCCTGCGTCGCAAATTCGTGAATTTTCCTGTCCAACCACCCTTCAATCCCCTTCTTAGTTGGATTCCAGTGATGCGACATCAGACATCTCTATGCATATTCCGGTCCTAGCAACAAAACCATTTGTTGGCTTGATGGGGCCTGACCGAGGTTCGAAGTTAATTAGCCAAACAAATCCCTATACTACTGGCCCTTTCGGCAACAGCCTACGGAGCGCGGACTGAGGTCTCACCCAAAGCAGTGTTGGGCGATGCTGGAACCAAGTTTCCGCACCCTTGAGATGTCTAAGGGGTCAGTTTAGTCCAACTGTCAATACCTTCGCATAGGTCATTTTGCACACTTTCCTGATCTACGAGGCCTTTGCGCTCTGTTATACTCACCTTCGTGCAGCCCTACTAAGGGGCTGAGGTGATTCTGTGCTGCTAAGGCAACGATCAGTGACCTTTCCCTAAGTTAAACTACAGATCTTACTTATCTTCTTATGACTGTTAATTAACTTCGCGTAAATAGATGCTTATCTTATATTCACTTATTCAACACATTCATATAAGTTCGCGCAACAAATAAACAGTAAAATTGCAATCCATACCCAATATACTTCAATGCATAAAATAGGAAAAAGACACATAGAATGATAAGAAACTTCTCTTTATTATTTTCTCCAACAGTTACGAACTCAACTCACCCTACGCACTCAGCTGCAGGGGTTCGCGCACTCAGCTGTAGACTACTAGACCTCTACGCACTCAGTTGGAGAGCTTTCTCCTATCCTATGAACCAAGACACAACTTTACACTTCAACCAAGACTCAATGCTTCATCTTTTCTTAGATTATTAGATCTAATTAGCTCCCTCTACAACTTAGAGCCTGCTCTATTTATACAATAACATGGTCCATAGAACATGGGTAGAACTCTCAAGCCGAAATTACATTACAAAAGTAAGGGAAAACAACCCTGTGACTCAATTACAACATCGCTCTCTGCGCCCACACTTCGTGGAGTCTTTACATCGGACATAGTCAAAATTTGGGCTTTAAGCCCCAAAACTTGCCTTGGGGATCCCGCATCCAACACTAGGAAAAAGGGTAGGGGTAGTCAACCTATGTTAAGTCCATCCTCTTCCAATACATCCATCAAAAGTAAAATTGGAAATATGCTGGAAGATTTCAAGAGTGAAATTCTACAAACCCTTTCCCTACAGATGGACATTATGCACATCAAGAGAAAGAAGGAGGAGGCAGAGAAAGCCTTCGCCATTTTCTGCCCTAGATTCACAAGGAGGCACCCGAGGAATGAATGTCCATTGAATTTAATTGAAGTCTGCTTCGTCTGTGAAGAAAACCACTCCATAGACAAATTCCCTTCTCTACCTGGACTAAAAGCTGTGTATAAGGGAACTGAAGGGGTGACTGAACAACTCTGCTATGTAAATCAAAGGAGACCTCATGGGATTTAGTCATACCAACAGGGCATGCAAGGGTCATCCCATGCCTATTACAACCCCAACCAGACCACATCCATTCCCTCTTGGGTGCCCCTTGCTCATCCTTCCTGCTCTACATCTCCTCCTTAGTCCTTTGCACCTCAGTACCATTCCCAACTGACCAACCAGTCATTTCAGCCATATACTCCACCACAGCCTCAGTGGAATTCATCGCCCCAGGGGTGGAGGCCCCATACAACAATGCTCTAGATTTATTGCCTTCTCCACCTACTCAACCACAACTTTTACACCCTACTCCACCTAAACAACCCTAGATGCCTACCCAGCCAAATCCAAACCTAAACAACAAACAGGCACAAAAAGTATATAGTGGAGAGACATCCTATCTTTCTTATGCTATGGATATTCAGAAAATCAACCTGAGATCTAGGAGAGTACTCCTAGACACCCAACCTCTAGCTCCACCTAGGGAAAGTGAGGAAGAAAGAGAGGAAAGCATGCCTAGAGTAAATTCACCACCCTTTCCGGAGAGATTATCTCATCTAGTCTAGCCTACCCCAGAAGAGAATGAACTTCTGGGTGAATTAAAAAATATATGTGTCAAAATTCCACTTCTCCAAGCCATAAAGGATGTACCTATTTACAACAATTTGATTAAGGAGAAGTGCTTCAAACATCCAAGGAGGCGAAAAATAGACACCCCTACCATTAATGTCATTAGACAACTATCCGACTTAATGCTGGGGAAAGTAATTTGTTTGAAGTATTTGGACCTTGGAAGCCTTGTAGTAGATGTTCACATCAATGGCACCATTGTCTAATGCACTTTGATTGATCTTGGGGCTGCCATTAATGTAATGAATAAGGACACCATGCTCAAGCTCAATCTCCAGGGTTCACTGAGAAAGACCACAACAATCTTGCAACTTGCAGACCGTTCCACAGTGACCACTAAGGGGATCATGGATGATGTGATGGTCTCCATTTACTCTTGGGAGTACCTTGTAGACTTCCTAGTTCTCCAGCCTAAGGCCAAGCTTACTAGTTACTCTCTCATTCTTGGGATGGCGTAGTTAGCCACTGCTGATGCCTACATTAGCTGCAGGGCTGAAAAATATGACTATAACAAATGGGTATATGTCTAAGTAGTTAGTCCTATACCCTCCTACTCAGCCATCTCTAAAGCATGATTTACCTTTATGGCTAGAAGAGGAGGAAGAAGATGAAGTCTACTCATCCCAACTCTATACCTTAGAAACAACCATGGGAGGAGGACCACCGGATGAAGACGATTACACATACTCCAAAGTCCAACTCCCAACACATTTTCCTTAGAGGAAGTAGTAAAGGAAACCTTGAACAACCACCAGATTGATGTATGCTTAGCTGATTCAAATCCTACCCATGTCAAAACCATAGAATTCGGTCCTTAGAGAACTTTGAAAATCAACCTATCTCTTTCTATACACCAAGAAGAAAAGTTGTGCAACATGCTAAAGGAACATCTCGATGCCTTTGCTTGGAGTTACAAGGAAATGAGGGGATTGCACCCCTTGATGTGTACTCAACACATTTATATTAAAGAAGGTTGCAAACCATTCTGACAACCCCAAAGGAGAGTGAATCCAACTCTCAAGGATATAGTCAACGAAGAATTGCAAAAGATGCTAGATGCAAGATTCATTTACCCTATCTCGGATAGTGAGTGGGTCTCTCCTTTCGTGTTGGTTCCAAATAAAAATGGTAAGTGGAGGATTTGTGTTAATTACAAAGAGTTAAACAAAGCAACAAAGAAGGATCATTTCCCTCTACCTTTCATTGACCAAGTGCTAGATGGCCTGGTAGGGAAAAAGTTTTTCTCTTTCCTAGATGGGTTCACTGGGTACAATCAAATCCAGATCAGCCTGGGAGACCAGGATAAAACCACCTTCACTTGCCCTTGGGGTACTTTCGCCTATAGGATCCTTCCTTTTGGCCTATGCAATGCCCTTGCCACTTTCCAGAGAGCAGTCCCGAGTATCTTTGCCGAGCTAGTCCATGTTGCAATAGAAATTTATATGGATCATTTCACACCCTATGGGTATGATTTCCAGGAGGATCTATTCAACTAAGGTAAGATATTGAAAAAATGTATTGAAATAAACCTATCCCTTAGTCCCGAAAAATGTGAGTTCTTGTTGACTGCAGGGACTGTTCTAGGTCATTCAATATCCCAACAAGGACTGCAAGTGGACCCAAATAAGATAGCCATCATCAACATGGTCCCACCTCCGAAAAAACAAAGAGATGTCAGAAGTTTTCTAGGATTAGATGGATACTATTGGAGGTTTATAAAAGACTCCAGCAAGTTAGCTTCTCCTTCATTTGGGTTATTGGCCAAAGGCTCTCAATTTGTATGGTCAAAAAGCTATCAAGAGGCCTTGGACACCCTGAAGGACAAGTTGACCACTGCACCTATTCTCCGAGGCCCGAATTGGGCCCTTCCTTTTCATATACATGTTGATGCCTCGCACAAAGCCATAGTAGCAGATCTAGGCCATATAGATGACAAGTTACCTTGTGCCATTTAATTCATTAGTAAGAATCTGTCAAAGGCCGAATTGAACTACATAGTGACCAAAAAAGAGCTCCTAGTTGTTATGCATTCATTGAACAAATTTAGGCATTACATTACAAGTTACCAAACATTTGTACATAACGACCATGCTACAACTAAATACTTGATGAATAAACCTAATGTGAATGCCTGGATTATTACACGGTTACTTTTATTATAGCAGTTTGATCTAACTATTGTTGATAAGCTTGGTAAGGAAAATGTTGTTGTAGATTTTTTATCAAGGTTAACTTTGCCTGCAGGGGAGGAAGGAATGGTTGATGATCAGTTACTGGATGAACACTTATTTGCCATTTCAGTTCTCTCTCCATGGTTTGTTGACATAGAAAACTATTTGGTGTCTGCACAATTCCCACTAAATTTTTCCTCCAAAGAGAAAAGAAAGATTGTGAGGAAGAGTGCCCCATTCACTTGGATTGGGGGAAACCTCTTCAAACTAGGCTCGGATCAAATTCTGAGAAGATGTGTTAGGGAGGAGGAAGTCTTTGACATCCTTCTGACCTGTCATGATGGACCTTGTGGAGGTCACTTTGCAGCCAAGAGGACAACATTCAATGTGTTACAAGTTGGTTATTATTGGCCCACTCTTCATCAGGATGTGAGAAAGTATACTAATCAATGTGATCAGTGCCACAGGATGGGAAAGCCTACTCCAAGGGATGAAATGCGTCTGCAACCTCAAGTGACTTTTGAGCCATTTGATAAGTGGGGCATGGATTTCATTGGACCTATTGACCCTCCATTCAAGAAAAAATAGTACATCATTGTGTGCACTGACTACTTGACCAAGTGGGATGAAACTAAGGCAATCAAAGCAGCAACAGAGGAGAAAGTGGTTAAGTTCTTAAGGGAAAATGTATTTATTAAGTTTGGATGCCCTAGAGAACTGGTCACTGATCAAGGAAACCAATTTACATCTAACATGATTGAAGACTTGTTAAGCCAGCACAAGATCAAGCATAAAACATTGAGTCCCTATCACCCATAAGCTAATGGGCAAGTGGAGGTGACCAACAGAGCATTGGAGGGCATTCTGACTGTTATAGCTCCAAATCTCACTCTTGAGGTTTGTGAAGCTGCACTTATGGCCTAGGGCAACCCCTCCTTCTAGACCTGGTCCCAAATTTAAAAAAACAGTGTTTTTTCCCTATATGCGACATTGCCCTAAGCTAAACGCGTGTATACGCGGGTCTGTGTATACCCAACCTGCGTATATGTATAAAAACACTTAAAAAAGATAAATCTCCTTAATTTCAAGTGGAGATCATGGGTTTTACCTGTTGATCACCTGTTAGTGCCCGTGGCCTAACTCTTCCCAACTAAAAAACTACTTTGGGAGAAGTATAAAAAGGCTTCTATGGGAAGGCCAAAGGGAGGAGAGAAGAGAGAGAAAGATTGCTATGCTGAGATTTCCCTGACCAGGTCTTAAGTCCCTTGTGCCTCCTGCACTTCCCCCATTCTACAGGAAACCCTTGTTTTCTTGTGTGTGTTGATGATTTCATGCTACTTGAGAGATCATGGAGTAAGTCATGAAAGGAGTTTGTTAAAGGCTTGAGAATGGACGAATCTGGGAGACGGTTCCGCTTGGAGCCTGCGAAAGGATGACTCAAGTGAAATTGTTCCTTTTCTGTACTTTCTTTGTCTATAATAAAAGAAACACATGTCTTTGTTCCTGATATAAATCTCCTTCATGTTATGATATTCATGTTATGATTCATATGTGATCAGTTGTTTAATTGCATAACTAACTACTTTTCCTTATAATATGAAGTTGGTTTCTTTATGACGTTTAGTCCATATACTGCTGCACATTCTTGAATTGTTTGTTTTGCAGGTCAAAGGAGCAAAGGAACTCCAAGAAGGGTTTGGACCTTGGGAGGCTCTTCTCAAACGTAGGACCTCAGGTACGCCCCCTATCGTAGAGTTTTCTTATAGTAGCATTATGATTGCATGGAATGTGTGTTTCTTTGCATAGATAACCTTCAGTCTGCTAGGGTATTCACCCAAGACCCTAGGGGAGTTTATCCCACAACAGAATTGGCGACTCCACTGGGGACAACACTATTGTTGTTCCTAGTTTGGGTGTATTCAAGCCAATCAAGGCTCAGCTATCTATTTATCTTCTGTTACTATGTAGTCAGTGCCTGAATTGTGAGCTTTGATCAGTTTTTTCCAGACTTTTTTTTTTGTTTTTCTTGGAAGCTTTTTTATACACTAGTTTCTTTGTTTATAGAAGCGTATATACACATCTTTCCTTAAGTGAACTTGCGTATACGTGAGCTTCCTTAAGCATTGTTGCATATACACGCTTCTGTGTGCAAACACAGTCACGTATATCTTTAATTTTCAAGATTTTTGAAATCTTTTTGTTTCTGGAAGATTGTATGTTGGTCTGATTCGATTTGGAACAATCATTGTTCTGTCACAGTCTTTAGTTTTACAACAAGTGTCTTGTTTCGATTTCTCTTTGATTGTGAAAAGGTTGGTCTTATTCGTTTTCTTGCAACCATCATTTTTTTTTTTGCTTAAGCACACAAGGTTTCTTGCAAGGAATCTTGGCTACTCTGTGTATTCAGGGCAGAAAGATTGATTTCAATCTTCGTGTTGAGTTTTATTTTAATGAATTTTTGGTTTGCATGTTTGAACTAGTTTTATGACCATCTGTTTTTCTTGCTTTCTGAAAGTCGTTTGTTCACACTTTCTTGAAAGTTGTCTTTTCAATCTTTTGGTTTCCTTTGCCAAGCTCATCTCGCTGCTTGTTAATTGTTAAAAGCATTTCAAAGCACCCTTTTTTGTTGAGTTCCCACTTGTTTTGTGTCGTAAGCTCGCAAAGTGCTTCATTGCCTATTTTGTTTTTCGGTCATCAAGTTTCAGTCTTGTTAGAGCATGTTTCAAAAGTTGTTTTTGAGTTGCTTTTGAAGGAAATTTCTTGAAACTTTGTTTTGCTTTCTTGAACTTTGTTTTGATTGAGTTTTCCTTTTTGTTTAGTGAAAGTGCCTATTTGTTTGTCTTCATATTGCTTTTAGTGCTTAGACGAAATAAGAAATAAAAACTTATATTCCATCTAAACATTTAAGTGGCAAATATAAAATCGATAAACAAGCAACTTTCATCTTTTGATTTAAGAGTAGTTTTTGAATCTTGCATCGACATGTATTTATTGCATTAGGATTAGTTTGTGCATCTTTCTAGGCATTTATAGTTTTGTTAGCTTTTGTGAGTGTGAAGTTTGAAAAGAAAAAAAATCGTACTTTTATTTGAAGTTCCTCTGAACCCTATAGAAATTGCTCTTCATCGAAAAACGAAAAACAAGTGCATGTGCATGTAGTTTGGTTTTATTAATTTCTTTTGCGTCATAACACCACCAGTTTCACTTCCGTTATCCCTTGACTTAAATAACAGCCCATTAAAATCAAGTGCTAAATTAAAATATACTAGAACTTTATATTTGTCAGATACATCAACAAGTTTTAGGATATTTTAGGGCCTTAGATTAGGTGTGTGGACAGTTAACTCTCCAAGGCCATTTTAAACTATAAAACATAGGAGTCTGAATAGTGAGTGAAAATTCAATAGCGTTAGGAAGACCAGGAAAGCTCCGGATCTGGGAGTTAAGCACGAGGGTCTGTAAAGACAGGGAAGAGAGATACCCCCTCTCCTACTTGTCCGAACTTACCTCACGACTGTTCCACCTAGCTTCTAATACGAGTTGGTAGCCGTAGTTGCTACTCCTAGGGATCTACACAGGTGGCTGCGGAGGGGAATCCCATGGCACCTGAGGTCGACGTTGTATCACTCTCAACGGTACTACTGGAGGGCACCCTTGCGAAGCTTGGGGGCTTGCACCGGTGCAGGCAGTTGTTAGGAGGTCAACGTAACTTCCTTTGTTACCTTCGCTGATAGGACTAGGCCGTCATTATCCCAGACTATCTTCGGAAGGCCCCTTACTTCACTTTCTCGTATTTTGGTGTCCGGTCCTAATCACCCGGAGAAGAAATACTTGGAAGTTTTTTGACTGGCTGCTATCTTTAGGGATTTTATAGTGTGTGCTCTATGCTCCTAGTTGGCCTAGCTTTCAATTTTTTGAGTCTTTAGTTAGATCTTAACAAAAAATTCAAAGTGGCTGACCGATCGCCTAGACGGTCTCGAAGACTTCGTGGTCTTTCACCACCAAGTTCAAAGCCTTCACCTAGAAGGCGTAAAAGTAATACTACCGGTGGGTTTCATCCCGCGGCAGTTGATGCATCATGGATTGATCCTCCCCTCCGGGGCATCAGTGCTCAAGATAGACTTGGTACTTCCATAGGACAAGAGAGAAGTACTCCTGTACTTTCTCGAGTTCTCTTTCGGATGCAAGATAACGTAGAGGTAGAAGAACTCTTAGAGTCGTTAGCGGCTCCGAATTCTCCCCTACCTCCTAGTCATCTGGAAGTGTTACAATACGTTGGGTCTCCAACGCATCGACCATCAAGTCCAGGTCACATAACGCACTTACCATCGATGACCACTACTGGAAGCATGGCTTTTATTACAAGTGCTACGACTGTGCAGACTCCAACATCTGTACAAGGGGGAGGAATGATTTCCATCCCCTCCGCTTCTTTGTTTGGGTCTTTTGCTAGCACATCTTTAGTTGAGACTACCTCCATTCCTTCTACGAGTGGAAACTCCCAAACCAATGCTTTTAGTTCTGGATTTTTCCCATTTGGCACCCATTCACAGGGTATTTCGTTAGTTCCGTTTAGTGTCGCCACATCCATGTTGGGTGGATCGGCTTCATTCTAGGGTTCTCCTTTTGGAAGTGGTCATATACCACATTCCAACCCGACAATTGGATCTATGCCTTTCTCTTCTTTAGGACAAGGTAGCAATCCTTTTCAAGGTTGGGCTAACCCTGTAGTTAGTAGTATGGGAACTGGGAATTTGTTTCTCAGCCAACAAGGGAATAGGCCGTACTCCACGGTTAGTTCATTCCAAAGTATTCCTCCCTTAGCCTCTGCATGGGATCCTTATCAGGGGTTGTCTGCTCCTTATAATCCTTTAGGAGGAAGCTTCGCCGGTTATGGAGGTTTTGCGGTCGGAGTTGGTCAAACTCCAAGTTATGCTGGATCACAAGGCATGCCTTTTGGTTCAGCTGGTTCTATAGGTTACTTCAGGCAGCCTGGTGCCTTCCAAAATCCAGGCCCATCTTTTCAGAACTTTGGGAGTTCTGCTCAGCCTGGGTGGAACCCCCAAGGTCCTCCTAGGCTTCCGTTTCTGGCAACTTTGAACTTGCCAGACCTCACAAAGTTAACAAATGATCCAATCAAATATAATCCAGCCTAGCCTCCGGTCCCAACCAAACTTCCTTCAGACATTCCAAAATTCGAAGGGAAGAATGGTGAGGACTCGGGCGACCATGTGACCACATTCCATTTGTGTAGCTCGTCGAACTCCCTTATTGATGATTCAGTTAGGTTGAGACTTTTTCAGCGCACCTTGACTGGTAATGCAGCCAAATGGTATATAGAGTTGCCAGGGGGCAGCTTTACATCTTTTGTCGACTTAGCTAATATTTTCTTAAATCATTTCCAGTTGCCTGTCCGTTATGATGTTGGAACTGAACTTCTGTCCGATTTTCGTCAGGACATGGCAACTCACATTTCTGACCATATTCAGGAATGGAGATGGAGAAAGAGGCTCATAAAACCCGAAATCCCTCTGGAGTACCGTCTCGAATGGTTTTTGAAATCTTTACAACCTGATATCTCTAAGGATGTCTCGATGTCCAGATTTTACTCCAAGGAGCAAGCTATTTTTAGGGCCGAGCAATTAGAGTTGATCTACTCTCAGTCTGGGATCCTACAAAAATACTTGCCAGATGCTCCTGGGTCAAGGGTTGACATAGCTAAGTCGAAGCCAGGTCCCCATGGGGATGGTATCGTTGGATCGGTAGACACGAATGCCGTGAACTTGTTGATCCAATTGTAGCAGTTGTCATTACAAACTGCTTCAAACAACCAAGTCACATCGTCTACTACTTCGTCTTCCCAACCCTCTTCGATTAATGCCACCCAATTTGATAACCCCAAAGGAAATCAAAACTCCAATGGAAAAAAGAAAGGATGAGGTAAGAAAAAGAATCAGGATGGGAAGGCTGACACAAATAAATCCGGCAATAATGCTGGTGGGGGTAGAAATGAGTCTAAAAAGAAAGTCAAGTTTCCATGAAAGTTGTGTGGTGGAGACCACTTAACTCATCTCTGCCCGAAGATTCAGGACGCTCAGCACTTGTTAGGGCAGAAAGGGGCTTCTACTTCTCAAGCTGTGTTAACGAACCCTTTTCCCCAAGGGCAGGAATTGCTTGCTGGCGCGAGTTCAAATCCTGGTACCTCCTCAGAGGGCAGCCAGGAAGGGGAAAAATTATCAAACGTTTTCATGATGGGTTCTAATGTACATGTGGCTACTTGGTCACGTGATTACGGTGAAGCCGAAACTTCCAAGGACAAAACTGCTCCCGGAAATACCGACCTTCATATTGAGCGACCCACTGTTGAGATTATACCACGGATACTGAAAGGTTCCGCTAAACGCGTGACTATTAATCCTAATGCTAGGGCTGCCCAGAATTATTCCATTATGGAGGATCTGGCCCAGAGTCCATGCATCATGTCCGCTTTAGAGGTTCTCTAGTCGTGTCTGGCTCAGCGAAGTGCTTTACTCTCAGCAATTGGGGTAGTTGATCCAACCAATTCTTTAGTGCTTACTTTTGACATGTTAAATGTCAAAAAGTGACTCCCTCATCACATGGCTTTCCAGATAAATTCTACATACCGAAAGATTAATATTTTTCGCACCGTTATTGATGAGGGAGCTTCCATGTGCGTCATGTCAATGTCTTGCTAGAAGGCCATTGGATCTCCTTCAGCGGTTCCTTCACCTACCCTTTTGACTGCGTTTGATGGGCATTCTCACAAGCCGCATGGGATTATCCCAGCCTTTCCTATATGTGTTGGAGGAAAAGTCGTCAATGTTGAAGTAGAAGTCATAGATGCTAACCTAGACTATAATCTCCTCTTAGGAAGGAATTGGATATATGAGATGGATGTCGTCGTTTCGACTTTATTTCATGTCATCTGCTTTCCTCATGAAGGGAAAATCGTTAAGGTTGATCAATTGGATTATTGTCTAGTTGATCCTCAAGTAACTTTTGACTCTACTGTCCCCTTAGTGAATAACCCTCGCTCGCCTACTGAGAATCTAGGAGTTGGGATGTATTCCTCATTAATGGTTACCTTTGAGTTTCCCTCTCCTATCGCTCGAATCAATGTCGTTTCATCATCCAAGGAGTCTCTTCGAGAAGGGTTCTTCCAAACTCATTATTTTTCGTACCCTTGGACCTTGCCTTCACCTACAACCACATTAGCTGAAGGACAAGTAAATGGAATGGCATCCTCTATGTCTGCGACTGAGCTTAGATATCAGTCTATCATTAACTCCGTAGATGACCACTATGCTCCTTCTTCTGAAGAGGAGTTTGAGGGTTATGTGGCTCTGGCTTGGGCCTTTGATTCCACCTCCACCTTGGATTGCTTAGATATGGTTTTACCTTCTAAAGAAGCAATCCTCGAAGTGATGATGGGTGTAGATCGACCTTGGGAAGACTTACACCATCGTTCATATTTCCTTCCTCCATTGCAGGAAGTGGAAGCTAGGTTCTCCAAGCTATTTACTAGTGATGTTTGTAAGATATCAAATCCTTTCGCTCTAGCACACTTTCGTGCTGAAGGTAATATGTCGGTGATCTCAGAAATGATGTCTATAAACATCTCTAGAAACCCTAACATGATTGAGAATCTCTTCATCGAAATCGAATGTTCCCCTGAAGAGGTGCAAATTTACACCGACCTTTTCAAAGAATTTCGAGATGTATTTGCTTGGTCTTATGAGGAAATGCCTAGCATTGATCCTTCTATGGTTCAACATGAGATCAAGACGTATGAAAACGCTAAGCTGGTTCGTCAGAGACTTCAACCGGTTAATCCTAGGAAAGCGGCAACCATTAAAGCCGAAGTAGAGAAGCTGCTCAAGGCGAGTTTATATACCCTGTTCCTCTTACCAATTGGGTTTCTAATCCAGTCCCTGTAGATAAAAAGCAAGGAACAATCCGAGTATGCATCAACTTTAGGGACTTAAACAAAGCTTGTCCAAAAGATAATTACCCCATGCCATTCATTGATCAGATTATTGATGAGTGTGCGGGTAATGATATTTTTTCCTTCATGGACGGTTTTTCTGGTTATAATCAAATTTGTATCCATCCTAAAGATCAAAATAAGATTGCATTTATATGTCCCTGAGGTACCTTTGCATACAGAAAGATGTCGTTTGGTCTCAAAAATGCTGGAGCCACTTTCCAATGGGCCATGTCATATGCTTTCCACGATATCAAACATATCATCGAAGCATACTTGGACGATCTCGCTGCTCGTTCTCAAAAAAGAACTGATCATCCCAGTCACCTTCGAATGGTTTTTGAGCGATGTTGTTTTTATAAAATCTGGTTGAATCCTAACAAGTGCGTTTTCGCGGTTACGTCTGTTCGGTTGTTAGGTTTCATTGTGTTAAATGAAGGGATTAGAGTCGATCCCTTCAAGGTAGAGGCGATAGTCCAGTTGCCTCCCCCGTCCTCCATTCAACAACTTCAAAGTCTTCAAGGGAAGGCTAATTTCTTAAGACGGTTTATAGCGAACTATGCCGAGATTACTAAAGGGTTTATGCATTTGCTCCACAAAGGGGTTCCATTCGTATGGGACGGCTTTGCGCAACGACCATTTGATGCTTTGAAAAAGGCATTAGTCTCTGCCCCGCTTTTGAGTCCACCGGATTATGGTAGGGACTTCCTTTTATATCTCGCTGCAGCAGAATCAACCATTGGTATGGTTCTCGTTCAGGAAGACGATACTCTCATAGAGCACGTGATTTATTACTTGAGCCGAGGCTTGATAGGTCCTGAACTTCGCTATTCTCCAATTGAGAAGTTGGCCTTGGCAGCTGTCCATGCTGTCCAGCGGCTCCGTCATTATATTCTGCTACGCAAAACTTTTGTCTTGGCAACAGTCAATCCGTTTCAGTTTGTCCTCAGTAGGTGAGTGATTGGGGGCAAATATAATCGATGGATTTTCATTCTACAAGAATTTGATCTCGAGTTCTTATTTGCTAAGTCCAAGAAATCTATGGTTTTTGTCGAGCTAATTTCCGATCTGCCTTGTGGAGAGGATACTGTTTATGAGAAAAAAATTTCCGATGAACATTTATTCCTCATCTCTTCACTCGAACCTTGGTATGGAGATATCATTGTTTATCTCCAGACTTCGAAGTTTCCCTCTACTTTCTCTAAGGATGAACGTCGCAAATTACGTCACCTCGCTAAAAATTACGTCATCATTGGTGATGAATTATATCATTGGGGGGTTGATTCAATCCTTCGGTGCTGTTTAACCTTAGAGGAGGCAGAGTCTGTGCTAAATGATTGCCATAGTGGAGCTTGTGGTGGTCATCTATCAGGGCTTGCTACAGCTCAGTGTATCTTGTGTGCCGGCTATTTTTGGCCTTCGCTCTTCAAAGATTGTGTTGAAGCGGTCAAACGTTGTCACCTGTGCCAAGTTTATACACGGAAGATGCGCGCACATCCAGCTCCTCTTTTTCCCGTTTTCACTGTCGGTCCCTTTACTAAGTGGGGTATTTATTTTACGACTTGTCATTTGCCTTCAGCAATGAATCACAAGTATATTATCATGGCCATCGACTACTTCACGAAGTGGGCCGAGGCCATGCCCACTTATAAAAACAATAGTGAGATAGTGGCATTGTTCCTTTTTAATCAGATTATCTCAAGGTTTGGTATCCCAAGAGAGATTGTCACTGACCATGGCAGTCATTTCCAGAATCAACTAATGTCTGAATTGGCTCTCAAGCTAGGTTTTCGGTAGGAACATTCGTCTCCTTATTATCCTTAGGCCAATGGATAGGTCGAGGCAGTAAACAAAACTCTTAAGACGATCCTGCAAAGGACAATTGATAAAAATCGATCCAATTGGCATCTTATGTTGTATCCGACTCTATGGGCATACCGAACCTCCGTCAAGAATGCTACAGGTTTTACACCTTTTCAGTTAGTTTATGGGTTGGAATCTATCTTTCCTGTCGAATGTGAAATTCCATCTCTTAAGTTAGCTATTGAGCTCCTTCCAGAGACCTCTCGTCTTGAAGAGCACCTCCTTCACTTGGAGCATCTCAATGAGCAACGTCGAGATGTAGCCACAGTAAATGAGGCTCATAAGAAAAGGGTTAAAACCCAGTATGATAAAGTTTTCTGCCCTCGTGTCTTTTCTGAAGGTGACCTCGTCCTGGTCTATGACCAAGATAAGGACACCTTGGGGGTAGGAAAATTGAAACCTATGTGGTACGGTCCCTTCATAATTAAACAAGTCTTAACAAAAGGATCGTATGAGTTAATCGATTTCGAAGGAAACAAATTGGCGGAACCCCGAAATGGGCTCTACCTTAAGAAGTACTTTGCTTAAGTAGCAGCTAGGCAATGGCTTCTTTGTGCATTATGTATATTTGTGCATATTTTGTCGAGAGTTTGTGATATCAACACTTTTTGGTCTGCTTTAGCAGGTGTTGACGGATTAATTGGTCTATTTTGGATTTGCCGATGGTGCTAGTCGGCACACCTGGAATCTCGCTTCCGCAGCTTGGGTATTGTATTATCCAACTGGTCAATTGATGGTATCAAGGGGAGTATGCATCGGTCCCACTTCAAACAATATGTCTGAGTATACTACCATCATTAATTTGCTATCTGAGGCAATTTCTCACGAAATCGACTCGTTGGTAGTTTATCTTGATTCACAATTGATAGTGTCACAATTAAATAACATTTATCGGTAAAGGATCCAGTTTATATCGACAGTTATAAGGGTGAGGTTGTTGGAACAT
>APFE031120445.1:166130-210621 GCA_000404065.3 Pinus taeda | reverse complement strand
AAGGCTTCTATGGGAAGGCCAAAGGGAGGAGAGAAGAGAGAGAAAGATTACTATGCTGAGATTTCCCAGACCAGGTCTAAAGATCCTTGTTCCTTCTGCACTTCCCCCATCCTACAGGAAACCCTTGTTTCCTTGTGTGTTTTGATGATTTCATACTACTTGAGAGATCATGGAGTAATTCATGGAAGGAGTTTGTTAAAGGCTTGAGACTGGACGAATCCGGGAGATGGTTCCGCTTGGAGCCTGCGAAAGGATGACTCAGGTGAAATTGTTCCTTTTCTGTACTTTCTTTGTCTATAATAAAAGAAACACATGTCTTTGTTCTTGATATAAATCTCCTTCATGTTATGATTCATATGTGATCGGTTGTTTAATTGCATAACTAACTACCTTTCCTTATAATATGAAGTTGGTTTCTTTATGACGTTTAGTCCATATACTGCTGCACATTCTTGATTTTTTTTTTTTGCAGGTCAAAGGAGCAAAGGAACTCCAAGAAGGGTTTGGACCCTGGGAGGCTCTTCTCAAACATAGGACCTTAGGTACACCCCCTATCATAGAGTTTGCTTATAGTAGCATTATGATTGCATGGAATGTGTGTTTCTTTGCATAGATAACCTTCAGTCTGCTAGGGTATTCACCCAAGACCCTAGGGGAGTTTATCCCATAACACTGACCAAAGTGGTTAGCAGCAACATAAAAGATTGGGCAGATAGATTAGTTGAGGCCACTTGGGCCTACAATACCACCTGGAAGACCACCACTGGATTCACTCCCTATGAGTTGATCTATGGGAAGAAGGGCCTACTGTCCATTGAATTTGAGTACAATACATTGAGGATGGTAGCCTAGCTAGATCTAGATCTCACCAGTGCAAAAAAAGAGAGATTTCTCTAGCTGAATGGGTTAGATGAGTTTAGAATGCAGTCCCTCATGCACACAAAGGTGACTCAATTTCAAAGGAAGATATGGCATGACAAGAACATAAAGGAAAAACAATTCCAAGAAGGTGATTGGGATTTTTTATATGATTCTAGATACAAATATTTTAAAGGAAAGTTAAGGACTAGATGGTTAGGGCCTTATGTCATAGAGAAATTTCATGATAATGGTTAAGTGCAAATTAGAACCATTGATGCAAAGGTTATTCCTTTGCTTGTTAATGGGCACAGATTAAGGGTTTACAAGAAGCCATTGTCAAAGAAAGAATTCATTGATGGCATCAGCAAGACAGTGGTGGTGGTGGAGCAAGTCTTAGCTTCCACCTCATCAAGTCATTGAAAAAGAGAAAAAAAGAAAAAAAAAAGAGAGAGAAAAATAAGGAGACTCAGGTGAAAATCTCCATGAGGCAACTGAGTCCCACTGTTGGGTTGAAAACCTCTTGAGGCAACCCAATGGTGTCAAAAAAAAAAAAAAAGAAATAAAAAGATCTCTAGGTGAAAACATATTTTAAGGCGCCTAGGGCAAGCAGTTAGGATGAAAACCTCTTGGAGGCAGACTAGTTGCTTCCATTTTTTTTTTTAAATAATAATTTAAAAATATTTTGTAGGTCAGCAGGAGGAGGATCAGAGAAACAAGAGAAGATCAAAAGGGACCTGTCCAGTTCATGTTTTTTATTTCTCCATTTATTATCCTTCATCATTCCATCATTCCTTTCATTTTTCTACTCATTTAGCTCAGTTTGCAAGGGTTCTGTGTTTTCTACAAGATTCCTTGTAAACCTACAGGATTCCCTGAAAGCCTACTGGATGATCCTGTAGGAATTACAGTGGCTTGGGAATCCAAAAGGAAGTAACCCTAGAGCAAGGGGGTGATCTGCCCATGTCAAAAAATAAATTTCTACTTCACCATCTCATCACCATGCTTCTCTCCACCATGATCACCCCTACATTCATCCAATAAAGTCAGTCTAAAAAAAATTATTACAGTTTTAAGAAAAAGACACAGATAAAAGAGGATTAATATAGAGAAAAAAAGGACAACACTTGAAGGCCATATCTCTCATTCACAAATTCCTATACCCCTTCTCTACGCATGCCAACCATCCTCATGCTCTAGAAGTGAAAAATGATTAAATTTTTTTGAGGGAAAGGTAGCTACAGGACATCCTGTAGGAAATCCTGTAGCAGCCTATCCCACAAAACAAAAATTCATAGGTTGTAGTCAGCTTCAGCATGGAGATCCAGAGGTCAAAGAGGCTCTTACAGAGCTTAACAACAACATCAGGATCATTAGCATCACCACCAAGTACCTACACATCAAAGAAAATCATCAGAGGACAATAAAATAAGAAGGAGAAACACATGCAGCAAATACACAGCAAGGAATTCACTCTCCAACAAACAACATCAAGACATCATTACCATAGGTATGTATCTTGCTTCCACTCTCACATTAGCATGATATGATCAAACATGTAAAAGTTGTGAAAGACTTGGTTTTATAAGAAAAAGGTGGCTAGTTAACTTGGCCACCTTCGCTCAGTCAACAAGGAGAAGACAGTTAGTCCTTACACACATGGCAGCAGTCAAGTCAAGGAAAAGGAGAGATGAGGTCGAAAGTGGTTAAGCTATAGATGCCCGAAGTGGGAGTTGATTATGAGGTAAGGAGAATGATGATGTGGTAGTGGGACCAACAATCCAAAAATAGATACTCGTACCTCGACTACCAGCAAACCACCCCACTCAAATCACCCATATGGGGAAATAAATGTTGATCCCCATGCATAGAGGCATTCACATTATCGAGGCTACACACTAGCAAAGTTGCTCTCGACCCTCAAGCAGTCTATAGGAAAGCTAGAATTAATTTTTTCCAGCGTAGGAGCACCTACAAGATCCTATAGGATCCTACAGGATACAGAACACCACCTACAAGATTGGCAGTGAGCAATTTTAAAAGGGAAAAATAGAGGTTGGCTCCATCAGATAGTGATAAGGAGGTAGGAGCTGAACTTTCCCACAATTTACAAGTAAAAAAACATATAGGAAAGCCTTCTATTTTGTTGAAAAATATTGCAGTCTAAGGGAATTGCATACACATAATTTTCATTTAAAATTCCTCGTCCATTAAATTTGGTATCAGACATATACAACCCTCCATCCATCAGAGAAAAATGATAAGGGTATTTAATAAGAGGGAACCCATCAACATAGTGAGGATTCATCAACACCCTCCTGTACTAGAGATATTCAAAAGGCACAATTGGATGGGTTTCTTTGAAAAATTGAGGGAATATGATGATGAAGTGGCTAGATACTTTGCTCTCTCCCTCATTCCACTGACTAGGACCCATGCCACTGTTGTGGTGAAAGGCCTCTCTATAGAACTCACCCCTGAAATCATAGGCAGAATCACCACCCTTCCTTTAGGGATGCCTTGGAGAAAGGAGGATAAGGGTAACAACCAAATTGCAAAGAAGAACATGTTTTTAGAAGGAGAGGAGGCAATGGAAGAAAAAAATGGGGTCAGAAGAGCAAGCCTACCATATCCTTGGAATGAAATTAGCTACCACCTTATTAAGTATATATCATGTGAAGGTAGGTATATTGTGGTATATGGATACCACTTTAGGCTTCTCCATGAGCTGAGGTTTGGAGTAGACACACCTCCTCAAAATAGACTCAGCATACCCTACTTCCTTCTTCAATTAGTGATAGATATGAGAATGAAGGTGTAGGAAGGAAACCATCAACATCTAGCTCATCATGGGTTAATTATAATTATTATAGAAGATGCCCTCCAAAACCTAAGACTCCCGATCACATGGGAAACTTTCAGTGACATGCAGACAAAGGAAGACATAAAATCCCTTGAGTATGAAAAAAGCTCCACTGTCAGTGAAAGGGATGAAGAAGAAACAGAGAAGGAGGAAGAAGAAATGGAGAGGGATGAAGAGGAAATAAAGGAGGAAGAAGAGGAAGAAAAGGAGAAGGAAAGTGGTGAAGAGACAGAAGGAGATGCAAAGGAGGAAACTGATGAACATAGTGAGGAACTAGAGGGAGAAGAAGAGGAGAAAGACAAGAGTGAAAAGGAAAATGGAAAAGGGGAGACAAAAGACAAGGAAGAATAAAGGTCTACAATGCAAGGCAAAGAAGGGGAGGAATCACCCAGTGTATCTCCAGAACCCACTGAGAAAGAGGTAGCATCTACCCTCACTACCCTTAGTACCCCTATCAAGCAAAAAGGGAAGAGACAAAGACAAACTGCATTATACTTTAGGACAATAAAAAGTACAAAAATAAGGCAAGGAAAACCTCAAACTCCCACCAAGGTTCCTGTTGTCATTGAAGACTCACCAAAATAGCAGGAAAATATAGCTCCTCTCATGAAAAACAAGGAGAAGGATCATCAGGACAAGCCTCTCCAAAGTCTCATCTCACTTACGTTAAGAGGCTTGTCACTAGATTTGCCTCATCCAAAGGAAAAGGCATCCTACAAGAAGCAGAGGCAATCCTACAGGAAAATCTGCTAAACCTACAGGAAACTCAGAAATTGGATAAAGAAGGGAGTATGCAACAAGAAACAAAGAAGGAGGATCCAAAGTTGAGGGAACCTAGTCCTCAACATAACCTTGACTCATAATACAAATTTATTGAAGGGGGTAGGGTCACTCCACAAAAAATTTCCATACCCTTATTCTTTGAGCTTGAGAAAGAAAGGGCAAGAACACATAGGGGGATGTAAATTGCCAAATCTAAAGGAGTGGAGGACACAGGTCACATGGAGGAAAAAGTTAAAGAGATGGGCATAGAACTGAGCAGCCTGAGGGACAAAGAGGAAATGGTGAAAACTCAGTCGGAGGCAGAAAATGCATGGTTAAGAGGACAAATACAAGAGAGAGAGAGAATCAATTGGCATCCATGGCCAGTCTATCCTTAGAGGCAATCTAGTGCAGGATGCCAACAAAGTCCTATGCATTGTATCTTAAGGAATAGTCGTTGTAGTTCCAAATCAAGACTTTAGCACAGAGAGGCACTATGCCCTTCAAGGATTATAGACAATTCATTGATATTTGTGATCAAAGCACATTGGAGGATAGGGCTAAGATGTCTGAGTTCTACCTACATAACTTAACCTTGACAGATCTGAATGTATGGGACCCTAATTCAAAACTAGGGGACTTATAGGTTATGGCTTTGGCATCATGGATGAACCATGAGGAAGCAAGGGCTACAAAAATGAAGAAAATAATGGTAAGGGAATAAACAAAACATCTCATGATAAGAGCTGAGCAGTCAAATCCAATGGATGTCATCAATACACATATCTTGATTGAAAATGACCGTCAACTTGCACCTAGGTACCTTGCTACCCAAGATCAAGCAATCACACACTTTGAGGACATGTTCAGGCTATTAGGGGATGACAACATGCAAGCTTTCCAAAGGAGAGGGAATACTTTGCCCTACAGCTTGAAAATCAGACAGTACCATTGTTCTCAGAGAATGAGAGAAGCACTGAACATGACACCTGTTATCACTCAGGTTGTTCCCAAAAGTTGTAAGAAAGGGAATACGGCCAAGGTAACCATAAACCAATCTTTTAGATACAGAATCTAGCCAATCTGTATCCAGAGAGGGCTCTCTCTTTATGATTTAACTTTATTTTGTAAGGTATTAGGCTAGTTATGAAGTTCAGGGGTTTTGTTTGATTTTTGATGGTGAGATTCAATAGAACAGAGGTGTAAGTCTGAGTCCATTGTGCTAATGGAGTCAACAAGGATGGATTTCTGGATTTGGTTTCTTGAAAAAGGATGTTTTCACAGAGCAAGGTAGTCAAACAGGGAGCAAACAAAGATTTGTATCGGATGGAATGGGCTCAAAATGGTTGAAGGGCAGTTAAGAATCCTTCGACATATTTAAAGAGGGAAAGGGGATGACTATTGTTAAGGAGAAGTTAAGAATTCCTTAGTAAACAATCAAGATGACAGAATTAGGAAACAAGAGCAATTAAGAGTTACACTGTTTATTCTAATCCTGAAGAAAACACAGAGAATGATAATGAATGAAACACAGAGTGCAGTCAAGCATATTCTGAATTAATCTTTATCATTACCATTTAGATTGTGAAACACAGGTGATATAATGAAACTAGAAAGATTACAAAACAGAAGATAAAGGGATTTATTGGTCCGCTGGTTGAGTCAAGAATTCTATGACAAGTCCTCTACTTCAATTCGACATCCAGTGAGTCCAGCAACAATTGATTCCAACAACTTTTTTATTCCAAAATTTCAATATTACAGCGTAGTCTAAGAATGCATCACCAACCCCAAATGCTTCGTTAAGGGGGGTATTTATACAAAAATATCTTACAAAATATCTCATGGAGATAATATCTAGTGATGAATCATCGTTTTAACAAAAGATAGAAACAGATAGTCTTGAAAATAGGTAAATGATAAATTGATGTTGTGCTAGCTGCTCCGTCCTGTTGGATGTGCTGGAGGTAGACTCTGTGAGTCAGTTTACAGCTGTTTTCCATTGATACTCTGTGCTGGCTGCCCCAGCTTTGTCGGATGTTCTTCAACTCTGATTTGATATGCTTTGACCCGTATGACCCTCATTCATTTTTGTTCTCTGCATTATGGTAGATGGTCCAAAATTTTCATTTTACCAATATACCAAAGATACCAAAGATAAGTTTATAAAATTTCTAACATACTTTGCCACCACTTCTGTTCTAGTAACTTATGTCTCTGCAACTTCCTTAAAGTTTCATCAGTCTCTGTGTACCTGAAGAAATTAGGCTAGATGGTGAATAGATGTTTCACCTCATGCTCAATCTAGAATAAATTTTCTAAGTTGTCGTAGAGGGCTTGGCCAGATGGAAGTGCCTTCACTCCTGAAGCGCTTATTGATGAAGTAATTTGATCAGCAGCATATTTATTCAATTTGTGTGCATAATCTACATATCTCATCAGCCAGTTATTACTTGTTAAAGGACTGGGCATATCCTTACCCTGCAAAACTGTGAACTTTTTTGTGAAAGAATTAATCTCCACCTGCATGTCCTGGCATCTCCTTTCCAAATTTTGCATCAGAGTTCTCTTGGTTAGAACTCTCCTGATTTCTAGAATGGTGCCTGTCCTATCTGTGATTTCTAGTGCTTCCAATTCTTCACTGGTCTTGGTGTTCAAAATATGTATTAGCCGGTTAGCTTGTTCAGGCATCTGTCCCAATAAAGCTCTTGTCTTTTGAATCTCCACTTGGGCCGCTCTTATCAAGTCAATCTGCTCATAAATGACTTGGATAGATCTCCACATATTACTAAGGGATTGGTTAATGTTGGCCCACAAAATGCCTTTGATTTCTACCAGAGGTTTATCCAGAGAGAGATCCTTTTCTAATGCTCTCACTTTGTTCTCTAATGTTTTAACTTCCCTTATTTTCTCTGCCACACTCATCTTGGATTTGTCATAACCTTTTTCTACCTTTTCCAATTGTTCCTTTACTTGTTTCAATTATGACACTTGGAGTTTCAATTCTTCCATGGCTTTTATCAACTCCTCTGTGGTCATGTTAGTACTGTTGCCTGGTGCTGTTGTTGTTGTTGTTGTACCTGTGATTATTTCTGTTGTGGTTGCTGGGACATTGGGAGCTAGTGCTGCTCCAAGTGTGGAAGGGGCAGTTGTGACTGGAGGGATTACTTCAGGTGGCTGGGAGGTTGACTCTCCCTGCTTTTCTTTTAGAGCTTTCTCCAGTGCCTGCTTTGTATCAGTTAATCTTTCATTGAGCTTCATGAGCAAGTCCATCATGTCCTCTTCTAACTTCTGTTGTACAATTTCTGTTGTCTATGGATGCATGGAAGGAGGAAGTTTCAGTTGTTTCCTTAAGGTAGCAATGTCCTCTTCTTTCTTCTTCATTAATGCCTTTATGCCTTTAGCATCTTTGGGATCATGTCCGAGTTCAATGATAATCTCCTCCAAATATTTTATCTTGTTGTCCTTAGCCAGAGAAGAAGCTTTCTCCAAATGTAGGTGAGCAGAGGTATTGTCCAAGGAGTTTTGTAATTTATGAGCCAACATGGCTTTTTCGGCCAGTGTGGAGTAGACCATCTCTCCAGTCTATTTATGAAGCTCAATCTGGTCCATGGGATGAATGTCCTTGGCAAGGACCTCCAGATTTGTCCTGATGTAATCAGCTGCTGATTGTGGTTGTTGCACCTTGGGCTTAAAATAACTCATTAACATTTTACCCTCCTTAATGTCATAGGCAGACATCAACCTTTGCTGGTTTGTGGGGGCCATCTTAAGATACTGGTTGTAAATCTGTAGCCTCAGTGGGTCGTTTCTGGCCTTTATCTCTGTGAATGTCCTTTTGATGTCAGAGGCCTGCTTGCTTTGTGGCCTAGTGGATGAAACTTTTATGCCGTGTTGCCTTTCTAGCTCCTGCCTGTGTGAGCTAGTTGATGTTTCTACCACTGGGGAAGTCTGATGGCTGACTACCCTTTCACCTCTTAGACTGTCTGTTGTTTCTTCAAATATTTCCTCTTATGATAGAGGATTGAGTCTTTTCCTTTTTTCCCCTGGTTGTTCTGTAGGCCCACTGATAGGTGTGGCGTCTTCCCTGTCTCTCTTCTTGCCTCTTTCCTCATTTAGAGGAGTCTGCAATGCAGGAATCTCTGCTGCTTTGGTTTGGACTGGAGGAATTTTCCCCCGCTGATCAGTCATTGCTGGCTGCTCTGTGTATGCCACTTCCTTCCCCTTAGAAGACCCTGTAACTGGTGTGCTGGTTTCTTGTACAGGCTGCTGAGAAGTTCCAGCAGAGGATGTACCAACTCCTGTTTGTTGAGGTAGCTTGAAACATACCTGTCCAAAAGAGTCCAGGTGAACGGTTTTTTCAAGGTCTTTCATAACTTTTTCCTTCTTTTCTTTCTCACTAATTTCTTCTATTAATGCACCCCCTACCCACTCATCCTGATTAGCAAACTGTTCAATTTCAGGGATCCTATGATGTACATAAATTGACAGCTTCTTTCTTACTTTTCTGTCACTTATAAAACTATTTGGGTCATATGGCACCCACCAAAAACTCTTCTTCAATTTAAGGTGTTCCCCTAATATCTTCTCAGCATCTTCCCACGCCTCCCTCTTATGGATGATAAAAGGGCCTAACTGGTTTTTTATTCTCAGCTGAGCCTTTTTCTTTGCATTACAAAAGTGGGTTAAATCTGCATTGATAAGCTGTCTGAAATACTCCAGTGCAAATAATCTCAAGGGCACGTATCTAGGCAATTTGAAAGGACATAGTTCACATCCATAGATTCTGATTTCCGTGTGATTTTGGTACAAGTACCAGTCACCTATCTTGTACTGTCTGGAAAGCTATAAAATCTTCTTTATATCACCAGAGATCCTAGGAGGAGGAGCTCCTATTAACAGAGTGGAGGCTGGATGTACAAACAAGTCAATGAATTCACAGTAGGTATGAGGGGATTCATAGGAATTGTGGAAGACTGAAGTCCATAAGATCACAGACCTCCGCTCTCCTTTGGAATCCAATTTCTTGATGGGAAATGGAAAGTTGTCTAGCTGATAATATAATAACAAATGGTATATAAAATATGTGTATTTGAAGACTCCTTCTCTATCTAGATTTATGAATTGATCATGGATCTTGTTGGCAATAAAAGTGGCATAGTCATACTTGATAGCAAGGGGTTGTCCTGGAGTAAACATTGACAACATAACTAAGGTGGTCTCATCAACAAACTCACTAGTCTTAAATCCCAAGATGAAGGATATCATATCAATAATGAGTCTTCCTGTTTCAGTGAACCAAGTATGCAAATAGGGAGGTGGGCCTTGGGGCTGGAAATCTGGTTTCATGAATAATTGAGCAATACGGGTTATCTTTGAATTGGGCAATTGAGAGGCTTGCTCAAGCAAAATTCCCATGGAAAGAGGAGCAAGGGGCTGAGTGGGATGGAACTGTAACATCTCATTGATAGATTTAGCAGTTATGTAAAAAAGGACAGTTTGGAATGGGGTCATAACTGCTCTCTAGATAGGGTCATAGTTGGCATAGCATTGGTGAATAATATCTGCGAAAACATTGACTGAGGGAAGGAAATACATGGGAAGATTAGATTCCCATATTCCATAAATATCATAGTTACTTAGATAACTATCCCTAATTTGGCAAAATGCCTGGAGATGGTTCATGTCACCAGATAACTCTTTTATTTGAAAATCTCTGTCGGCCAAGGGTAAATAATCCAGGTCTTTATGAGGTGCATTTAGGGGTGCGACATTCAGGGCTATAGGAGCTTCCATGTTTGGTTCTTGTGTTTTCAAATTGGAGGTCGGGCTTCTATGGGAAAAATGGGCAAAACAATAGTTCTGGGTGTATTTCTATGAGAGCTACAGACTGATTTTACTTGAATTTGGCTTTTTTGGGTAAAATTCACAGAGGAAAAAATGAAATTACTGATTCGGGAAGTGAACTGGGGTAAATACCTATTTTTAGAAGCAAATCGTGTAATTTGCAGGTTGCATGATGAGCTACAGAGCACAACGCTGGGGTTTGTTGGCCGGTTTACGGACTGGATGTGATTTGCATGGACCATAGTAGCAGAAAATGTGGGTGAAAATGACATTTTCTCGACTATTTAACAAAATTTGGCTTTGGCGAGGCTTTTTGGCATTTATTGCATGGATGACGTCAGAGTGATGGGACATCCTGTCGCTTAGCGGAGGGTGGTAAGTGATTTCCCCCCGCACCACTTTTGGGGTCGGGTGGTTTTAAATGGAGGGCAAGCGATCATAGCGAGAGCGCGATGCGTGTCCACGATACGGGAGAAATACAACCAATTCCCCGGGACTTAACGTGCAGCCGATGGGGGGGTCGCGAAATGAATAACAACCGTCTGATGCAAGGGCGTCGATCGAACAGTGGGTGCTCAGCGGAGATGGTCGGAGGTTAAATGCGTGGGCCCGACGAATTAAAATGTGTTTTTTAATGGTATCAGGGCAGAATTGATTGGTCTGTGGGTTGAGGTTAGGTTGTTAATTAACATGGGGTTAATTAATCCCTGTTTTATATATACAGTGATATGGTTATAGTTAACCGGGAGTGGGAATATATTAACAACCGGGGTTCTTAACATATATACGTAATACGGGGAGGGGAATGATTTACATGGGATTTATACAATAAAGTTAGAGTTAATATGAAAAAATGAATTTCGAAACGACAACGCTAAGTCATATGGTTAACAACTTAGGCCAAAAAAAAAGGGAAACATAGTATTTATATGAGAAACATGAATACTATCTAAGTAAAACGGATTTTTACTTAGGCAATCACCTTGAACAGAATGAGTGGTTCAAGGGTATTAAGTAGATCTTAATACCTTTGGGGTGAATTAGTAAATGATTGGGAAAAGTATGAAGGGGAGTTAGTCATGGGACCTTGCCTCGCTTGAGCTGCTTCCAATATAATGTCTACCTGGTACTTGTGATTGAAGTGAAAGTTAATAGATGTGGAACAAACTCTATCACAAGTAACATTCTGCAACACCATTGTACCTACCCTGCCTACTTTGCCTAGCATTCTTTCTTCTTTCTTTGGGTGCATTTAGACTGGAAAACCCTGATCATCTTCTTTTTCTTTTCATGGCAATCCTACCTAAATCTGTACTTATCACATCCAAGGGCTCAGATTTAACTGTTGAGCTCCTTTGCTGCTCTACCTATCTACTATCTATCGAGGTTGAACAGTTTTGGACAGATTTATTCTCTATCTCTAAAACAAGTAAATTCAAACATGAACTAGCCAAGATTGAGCTGTTTGGCCATTCATCACTTGTGGCATGAGTTAAAAAGCTGCACAAAATCAGATTGTTACAAAAAGAAAATAGTAGTGGCATTTTGGACTTGCACACTACCCTGGTCTATTTAGTTTTGGGGTTCATTTCTTTCACTTTTTTGACCCTTTTATTCTTTTTGCCCTTTGATTTTTCTTTTAGGGCATACCCTATTTACATTTTTTAAATCTTTTGATTTTGACAATATGGAAAACCTTTGCAACCAAACAAAAAGGTATGAACATATTGTAGAGCCCATCAATGCCAATCATGAAATATGACACCTATTAGTATAGGAGCATAACAACATCCATGTACAAGCAAGCTCTCCAAAGACTCAAAGTCAATTTGATTGGCTTCAAACTCAGTCCACGACTGCTCTTAGGAATGTTGGAAGGAAGGAAAGAAGAGGAAGAAATAAAGAAGTGGGAGGAGATAGAAAGGAAGGCAGGATTCTATGCACAGGAAGAGGAAACTACAACAAAAGCATGGGATGTTAGGGAGGCCACTAGAGCAATCAAAGACATGGATATAGATTGAGTTTCTTAGAGGATGAGCAACACTTTCAGTAGGGGGTGATGATGAGCCTCATCATTGGGTGACTTTATGGACCTTAATGCACATCCTAGCTTATTCAAATCAACTCTTCTCATAATTTCTTACATGTTTTGATTGTATTTTGTTTAATAATATTAGTCAATGTGAGATATTATGCCTAGTGGACTAATGTGCATTGATTTCATGTTTTTGAGAGAAAATCATGGAAATTTTGGCTAATTAAGGGCTGAAACTTGAATGAGACAAGGATGAGAGATTGTAGGAGGTAGATCCTCCTCATGTACTACTCACTCATTCGAATATTCCTCCATCAATCACACTAGCTCGGAGTACAAGCAGCCAAGTCATGGAGATCAAAAGGAAACCGAGCAAGTGAAAGTTAAAGAGCTAGTTTATGTCAAATTTGGGAGCCGAGCCTCCCTAGATTTAAGGAAGTCATTGGAGACTTTAGTGGTATAAATAAAGAGGCCTAGAGCCTCATCAGGATTCAAATTTTTGCTATAAAAACACTAGTCATTTTTGAGTTCAAGACTTGTGGAAGACATTGTTATGTAATTTCCTGATTTGATAATGAGAATGAGCATTTCCTTGATCCAACGCTGAGTTGACTCAGAGGGATGAAGCTCTTGGGTTAGGGCCCAACCCTAGCAGCAAAGGCTCCTCTTCTTGTATTTGTATGTTTAGTTCATTTCATAGTTGAATTGTCTTTAACATTATTTCATTGCAAGTAGATGTGGATTTAATTAGTTTGCTTCCATTTGTTCCTTACTTCACTAGTAGCTTAGAAGAGATCAAGGAATATCAAAAAGCTATCAGTAGGTGGATTTGGCCTCACTCCTCCCTTCAGGGATCATGGTTTGAGGAAAGAACTCCTATGCAGCCCCAAAAAGACAGAATTCTAGTTTCTCATGGAATTTAGGGTTTTCTGTTACTTAGGTCAGCATTTTGCTAGTTTTCAAGAATAGGATTTGATTTTCATTTCTGCTATCTTCAGTATTACTTTAGATCTCATCAAGGTTTCATATTATTTTGCAAGTTTTCCCATGCATGACATAGGAAACTAGCTCATGAAGTTCTGTTTTCCTTAGTTAATTGAAATCCTTCTTGTTTACATGATTTATTGATAAATGTCAATGTTTGATGCAGTGCAGGAGTTTCAGTAGTACATAGTGATTTCATGATCAACAACCTCATACCAAATTCATCCATCCATGGTCATCACTTTCTTTCACTAAAAACCTTACCAATTTCATCATTTCACAAGAGTACTTTCCAAGCTTGTTGAGCAAATCCAACCATCTCACGACTCTGATTTTGAGCTTTGAAGAAGTCCTAGGCACTACCTTGCCTCATTCCATCCACCATCCACCTTCCCTAAGCCTTCCATCACCTTCAATATCCCTCCTTTTTCTCTCGTTTTTATCCTGTAGGAATACAGGGGATCCTGTAGGAATTCAGGGCATCCTCTAGAATGCATTAGGACATCCTACAGGTTGACTTGTAGTGGCTTGTTTTGAGGCCGAATTGAGGGAAAAGCCCCTAGGAAGCTATAAAAGGACCCCTACTTGTCTCGCAAGCCTTTTGACCATTCATCGTCATCCCTAAGCCACCTGCCACATCACCAAAAGATGTTAGTTTTCACACTTTTACACAAAAAAAAAGACAAAAAGAAAAATAGAGTTATTTTATTCATTTACATGCACAATAGTAGAAATTTTGATGTTTTAATTTGCATGCCTAAGACATTAGGATTGCATACATGTTAATTTAGCATTATTTTGAAGCAAAGCCTCTTAGTAGTTAGTTAGAAGAATGGTGTGTTTAAGCATTTGATTTCTGTCTTTTCCTTATTGTAGTAGACAAGATTGCTTTTAGTGTAGATTTCTCTTTTCCTCATTGGTAATCAAGCTTCTTCTGAATCAACAGAAGTTTGGCTTGAAAAAACTTTGTGGTCTATCTCCATCTTAGCAGTGACAAAGAGTAGGCCCATCACATTTACTTGTGCATACAACATTGTCACCTCCAAGTTTGTACGAACCCTGGGTTGATAAAATAAAGTTGGTAGCCCCAGGAGTTGCAACATTCTTGCTACAATACTGGTGCTCATCAAATTGCATGAAGACTCTATTTGATTCATAACCCATTGGAGTGTAGGTATGGAAAATGAAGCACATCTTTTGAAATACACCTCTTAGTGTAGCTTGAAGGACCAATTATCCTTTTCATATCATTCTGTCTTCAATGACATGCATGGTTGCAAGAATTGAACATCATTCCATGTGTTTCCTCTATGTGTCTTGCTCCATTTCACTTGTTGGATCAAGTACCATCTTTTGACATGTATAGTTGTTATGTCATGTTTTCGAACCATTTTGGTGACCATGAACGTTGGTCTTTGTGTATACAAGTTGTCCTAGCCATGTGAACACCTATCACACTCATACACAAAGTTGTAAGCACTATTGCGCAAGTGTTGTCACGGTTGTCCAAAGGTCTATCCCAAGTGTCGCACTTGTCGCTTTCAGCTCTAGATAGTCCCACAAAGGGTCATGATTTGCTCTATTTTCGAAGTGGTCAATGTTATCATGTTGTCGGAGTATGCTAAGTGTGTGATCACAATGTCAAAGTTCTCACAAGTTCACTTGCCTTTCACACTTAGCTATTTTCCTGAAAATCTCTTTGACTGAACTGTTAGCTATGCTATGCAGCGCTGACTTTCTAATATTAGAGAGAAGCCTGGTCTATTTGATTGTGTCCCAAAAGGGGCTTACATTGGTCACTTTTCCTTTTCTTCCCTCACCCCTCTCACCTTTAACCTGCCCCATTTCCTAAATGAACCTTCCAAATCCGACAAAATTCCCTTTGGCCTCAACCCAACGCGCGAAGCTAAACTAACCATAAAACCTTATCCATATGCCTTGCACGCTCGTAACCCATCACACCACATCCCCACCATTGATCAGCCCCTGCCAATCCAACGGCTCACATCGCGCCCGATAAAGGTGACCCGCTCGACCACTTTCCACCGTCAGATCATCTCCACCGAGATCTGACGGCCTTCACACATATCGCGTGGAAAACTAGATCGAATGATAGCACGTGATGAGAGCGGTTTTTCTCTCTCATCCACTGCTACGTGTTGTTCATTGTGTGGAATCGTGCTACCCCGAGCAATTACCACTTAGCACCCGAAAGAGGTGCGATGAAAACCGTTACAACCCAAGTAAACCACCCTCACCCATTAGTGCCCATGCAGCTCCATCGCCCGATGATCGTCCGATCTGTCCACTGAAGATCCAACGGCCCTGATGCACCCCGCTCCCACTTCAGCTGATAGCCTTCACCGAGCCATCTCCGCCATTCATCTCCCTGACCCGACGGTCATCTCTCTCGCTCATCCCAACTATCCACCTACCCATGCACCCTACGTCCTACATCCATTCTGTTGCCCGAGGAAGGAGATGACCAGCTCTGCTTGACTGATAACAGTTGGATCCCCAACAACCACATTAAACAGAAAGCATGGCCAAAAGGAGAAAAGGACATAGCATGGCTTTGTAACAAAATTTATCAGTCACGGACTTCACTGCTGCGAGCATTCCAACCACCTAAAGGACAACACAATGGTTATACAGATCAGATTTACACAGTGAAGCAAGCAACCTCATTTAGAGACTCCATCAGGCAGTTAAATGTAGTTGGTGGTCAATTAAGACCCCTCCATACCTAAATGGCTAGGTGCCATTGTAATGTAAACTTATAAATATCCAGAAGAAAGATGTAATCAGGGTTGGCATTGGATGTAAGGTTCAACCTCTGGAGACTATAGACACTTTGTTTCTTGCAACATATCATCTTCATTTTCAGCAATACAAGCTTCTTTTGTTGTTAATTGCTCACTGTCCATTTTCCTCTGTTCTAAGCTTGTGCCTGATGTGATGTGTTCTTGATCTCTTAATGTTTAACGCTGGATAACTGTCATCTTATCTATGTGTTAGAATGTTGAATGCATCACAGAATAGGTTACTCAGGTTTCTTTCTATCTAATGCAGGAGAGCTGTCATCCTATCTTTGCATTAATAGATTAGATTTGAAGGTTTCTGTGCTAGTTGCAGCCGGCCATCACATGGTCTTGTGTGTTTGCTGGTGTGGTTAGTATTCTCCATATTCACCTAAACATCTAAACAGTGAGAATTGGTGGTCTAAAGCCTTGTATTCTGAGGGTGTTCATGCATGTTTGGGGTGAAACATAGAAGAAGTGGTTATCTAGCTTGAACCAAACCATCATTCCTTCCATTAAACCTTGCAATAATAGTTGAATTTATATGTTACCAGGCATCTCCGAGCTACAACCTAGGAGAGTTTCTTGGAATCCTAACATAATTGGCACTGCTGCTGGGGAGAGGAGATTGAAGCTCAGCTTCCCTGGGAGAACGACATAGATCCAACTTTGATGATAGACAAAGTCTGGACACCTTTTTGGTTATAATCATCTATCTGGCGACTCTACTAGAGGCCGAACCTCTTGGGAACTCCACATCACAGTTCTGGCTCAGTTTGTAAGGTATACTCAGAGAAATCCTCAGAAATCACCAGCTGACCCAATACCTAACCCTAAGAAGATTGTCAAGCAGAGAAAGACATCACAAAAGGGAGCATCAGGATCAGGTAAGCCTAAACAATCTTATGCATCTCTGCCAGAAAGGCTTGTAACAAAGCATCTACATGTTGAAAATATAACCTCTAGTACTAGCAGTGAAGAAATATTTTTAGAGAATCATAAAGCTCCCATTTCTTTAGATCCTCCTTTGGATCTCAGCCCAAAGAAAACCTCCCCTCCTATCCATCATATTCCTCTAGCCCTGTTAGTCATTTATCAACTCCTTACCTTTCAGACTGCTAGCACTCTTCCATCCACCCCAGTCATGGTAGGTCCACAAGCACCCACCAAAATGGAAAGAATCATAGCTGCTAGGTATGGACCCCTGGTCCTGCCTATTCCTTTGAATTCCATGCCTATAGGAGAATATCAAAAACACATGCCTAAGTTCACTGGGATAGAGGGAGTAACAGCTGAAGAAAACCTTGAGTCTTTTTATAGCTATGCTGATAACCTAGATATTAGTGAAAATGATGTGTGGATGAGAGTATTTGTTCAAAGCCTTGATGGAGAGGCTAGAAAGTGGTTCAGAGAGCTGACCCCTAGGTCTATAACAGACATTGAAGCATTAGATGATGTGTTTTTAAAGCATTGGGGAGATAAGAAAGACCTGCTATACTACCATACTGAGTTTGGCAACCTGAAAAGGGAAAATAGAGAGTCATTGTCTAATTTTAATAAAAGATTCAATCTATGTATCGATCTTCTCAATATGTGTCCTTAATGAATATACCTCATAATACGAGGGTGTATTCAGAATGGAGCAATTGCATTCTCTGCTCCAATTGCTGTCTTTGTTCTGTATTTTTGATCTATCCATTCGGACAGTCCCGAGAGATAGCCATCCATACACTGATAAGGGATGTATAATTCTCGAGAAGAGAGGATCCGAGGTGGATAACCACCGGCACTCCCGGACACCCAGATCCACAAATGAATAGAAAGTTGGATCCTATTCGATCTCACCTGAATCGCCCCATCTATCCTCCTATGTATAAGTTCAGTTCCAAACCCGGTTCGAACAAACAGGAGGAGTACACCATGCTAATGTGCCTTGGATGATCCACATCCCGGTCAGGCGCTGATGAGCACATTGAACTATCCATGTGTATGTATAGCAAGATACCAGCTGAAGTGAAGCCTACCCCCACCTCTACCAAACTCACCTATGCCAATGCCTTTGATTATGATTTTTGCCTACTATTAAGAGAGAGAAGATGTGTTTCTCTAGCTGAAATGCAAGATGCAGCCTTGGAGGTGGAATCCAATATCATGGATGCAGATAAACTCAAAGGACATGCTGATAGAAGGAGGTAGAGAGGTGAGTCTTCCTCTTCTTCTTCATCTTCAGAACCCAAAATAGACAAGATGACTAAAATGATAGAGTCATTGGCTGCTAAAATCTCCAAGCTGAAGGTTGAGCAGAGTTTTGGGAAAGCAAGGCTTCCTAAAACATTTGCTCCTAGAAATCCAAATCCATACAGAAGAGCAAATGAACAATTGCAAATCATTTAGAGGGGCAAAGAGGCCAGTGAAGAACAAAGGGTTAAGACTCCTTTCCAGAACGTAGTCATGGAGGAGGGGCAGTTTGATGAAGAGGATGAGATTCACTGCATGGAAGACAAGGGCAGTGCTGCCTTTTTGACATTAGCTGCACGAGGAGTCATTACTCAAGGACCAGACCAATCAACAGTGGGACAGAGAAGTTGTTCTGCAGACTAAAGACCAACAAAGATATAACTTGAGGTCAAGAACGAGTAATGTCAAAGAGAATCCTGCCCAAAGAGCTGTTGTCCCCACAAAGCAGTAGATCAGCAAGCAGAAGCGACCAGCGGCTGATCCCATCAACCTCAAAACATTGGCTCAAGAGGTAAAAATATTTGTGCCTCTGATATAAATTGTAAAGAGTGAGGTCTTTAAGAAGCCCATCCTTGATGCCCTTGAGCTGAAAGCCACACAAGCATCCAACGACTATGTGAATTTACAAGATGATAAACCTGCGATTGTGCTTAGCCCAATGACTGAACCTGTTGATGACAATTCCCCATCATTTTATGTCTACTTGACCATTCATGACAAAATCCTCCACAGCTGTCTGCTGGACATAGGTGCCAGCCATAATCTGATGCCCAAAGTTGTCATTGAAGAGTTAGG
Organism: Pinus taeda; assembly: GCA_000404065.3. NCBI lineage: Eukaryota > Viridiplantae > Streptophyta > Pinopsida > Pinales > Pinaceae > Pinus > Pinus taeda. The sequence continues at coordinate 191,438 of APFE031120445.1, read as the reverse complement.
CCTTAATATTACCAGACCTTATCATGACTTGTTCTCCTTTGATTCAAGGAAGGTGAAATGTCTAGGATTAATCAAAGACTTAGCCATCACCCTAACTCAGCTGCCCATGAAAAGTATGATGATGGATATTGTGGTAGCAGATGTTCCCCCTAAGTTCGGTATGCTACTTTCCAGAGGGTGGATTAAGAGGTTGGGTGGGACATTGCAAAATGACTTGTCTTATGCCATCATCCTAGTTTTTGGAGGAGAAAGCAAAAGACTATACAGGGAAGCCCAGCTAGCCTATATCATCAGTGATGAGAAGAATCCCACTAATCATCCCATTTATGCTGTGGACACTAATTTTGGAGCATGTATTCTCCAAATTGAAGAATCCAAGAGGGCCTCGATGCAGATCAAGAAACTAGTATGCTAGGCCAAGGAAGAGGAAGGGACACAGGCTTGGGATATGTTCTTTGATGGAGCCTGTTCAAAGGAAACTTCAGGAGCATGAGTGGTGCTGGTGTCTCCAAAACAAGAAAGCACACATCTATCTTTTAAGCTGACTTTTCAGGTCACCAACAATATAACAGAGTATGAAGCTCTGATATTGGGCTTAAACGATGCCGCAAACATGGGAATCAGATACATAAAGGTGTTTGGAGATGCTGACCTCATCATTCAACAAGTGAACAAAATGTTCCAAGCAAGGGACCCAAGGCTGAAAGTGTACAGAGATGAGGTATGGAGACTCAAAGACGCTTTTGATAGCTTTTGTATCTCATATATTCCTAGAGTAAAAACTCATCTTGTTGATTCCCTTGCCGTGTCTGCTAGCATGTTCATCCCTCCCATGCCCCCTAGATTGGCTTATGAAGTCCAGGTAAAATATAGACCATCCTTGCCTGATAATGTCCAGCATTAGAAAGTCTTTGAGGATGATGATGAAGTGAATAGGTTTCTGCAAGTCATTGATGAGTTCTTTTAAATGCAAATTGATCAAGAGAATGAAACCTTGGAGGAATGTCGCCAGCCCCAGCTAAGGAATAGAATTGGCCAAGACAACATTGTACAGTTGCCTAGAAATCATATACCTGAAGGGCTAGTGCCTCTAGAAAAGCTGTTTGACCATAATGATGTGCCTCATAGGATTGCCCAAAGAGAAAATCAGTCTACAGTCCATAGGCATAACATAGGGAGTCCAGATTATCCAAAGTATATAAATATGTCCACCCATTTGTTTGTTGCCCAAAGTTCTGAGTACTACACCTTAATGAAGCAATTTGCTGATGTCTTTGCCTAGGAATACAGTGACCTTAAAACTTATGACAAAAATTTCATCCAGCATAAGATCCCATTAGAGAAAGACACCATTCCTTTCAAACATAAGCCGAGACCCATAAATCCTTTCCTTCTCCCTCTTACTGAAAAAGAAATCAAGAAGTTGTTGGCTACCAAAATCATAGTTCCTCTGAGATATTCGAAGTGGGTAGCCAACTTGGTAGTGGTGAGGAAGAAAAGTGGAGAAATCAGTCTGTGTGTTGATTTCAAGAACCTGAACAAATGCTCTAATGAAGACAACTATCCCCTACCCAAGATGGAACATTTGCTACAAAAAGTCTCAGGAGCTAAAGTTATGTCTTTCCTGGATGTATTTTCAGGGTATAACCAAGTTGTTGTACATCCAGATGACCAAAATAAGACTGGCTTCACCACTCCTTGGGGCACTTTTATGTACTCCAAAATGCCTTTTGGACTGATGAATGTTGGGGCCACCTTTTAAAGAGCCATGGATATAGCGTTTGTAGGAGAGAAGGATAAGTTTGTCCTTGTCTACCTGGATGATATAACAATATACTCTAGCAGCCATCAAGATCATTTGCAACATTTAAAGAAAGTGTTTCTGAAATGCAAAAGGTTTGGGATATCAGTGAATCCTAACAAGTCATAGTTTTCTTTAGAAGAAGGCAAGCTTCTAGGACACATTGTTTTTGCTGCAAGTGTCAATATTGACCCAGAAAGAGTGAAAGCAATACAGGCCTTATCTGTTCCAAGATCAAAAAAAGACATCCAATCCTTTTTGGGCAAAATATATTTTTTAAGGAGGTTTATTCCTAATTTTGCAGAATTGGTAAAACACATCACCTCTATGCTGAAGAAGGGATTAGAGGTCAAATGGACTGATGTAGCAAGAAAATCTCTTGAAGCCATCAAAAGAGCTATCATGGAAGCTCCCACTTTAATCAGCCCAGACTATAGCAAGGAGTTCCATATATTCTCTTTTGCTTCCTATGACACCCTTGTAGCAGTCTTATTGCAGAAAGATGATGAGGATTCAGAGCATCCAGTGGAATTTTTCAGGAAAACCTTAAGGGATGTTGAACTAAGGTATGATATTATCGAAAAGCAAGCTTATGCTCTTATCAAATCTTTAAAAGATTTCCGAACCTACATTCTGCACTCCAAGGTAATTGCATATGTTCCCTCTGCTTCAGCAAAGGACGTCCTAACGCAGCCAGATGTTGATGGAAGAATGGCTAAGTGGATTGCAAATCTTATTGAATTCAACATAGAATTGAAGCCCACCAAGCTTATTAAGGGTCAGGGCCTTGCTAAGCTGATGGCTAAAGAAAATTGCAGGATGATGGACATGAATTGGATAAGCACAAACTCAGATGACAGACAGATAGGGGGGGAAACAGTTGAACGAGGGCAAAACCAGTCTTTGGTTGAAAATCTTCCCTCTTGTGAATGGTATGATAAAATAGCTCACTTTCTGTTGAAACTAGAAGTCCCTCCAGGTCTTAGCTCGAGCCAAGCCAGGACCATTAAGCTAAAAGCAGCCAAGTATTGTATTCATGAAAGCTTACTTTATGGGAGAGACCCATCAAGGATCCTCTTAAGATGTCTGGACAAAGAACAATCTGTGGAGGTCATGCATTAGTTTCATTCCAGCATTTGTGGAGGACATCACTATTGGAAAACCATAGCCCACAAGATCCTCAGCGCTGGGTATTATTGGCCCACTCTGTTTTCTAATGTATTTTCATTTGTAAAAGCTTGTGACAGGTGCCAGAGGTTTGAAGGAAAACAACAATTGAAATCCTTACCCTTGAAGCCAATACATGCCAGTGGCCCTTTCTAGCAGTGGGGCTTGGATTTCGTAGGGGAAATTAATCCACACTCTAGTGGCCAGCACAGATGGATCTTAGTAGCCACTGATTACTTCACTAAATGGATTGAGGCCATCCCTACTAAGAAAGCTGATCACCATGTTGTCATGAAGTTCTTGACAGAAAACATTTTCACCAGGTTTTGTTGTCCACACAAATTGGTTACAGACAATGTAGTAGCCTTCAGGGCAAAAGAGTTGGTGGACATGTGTAACTCAATGGACATTAAGCTAGTGCATTCCACCTCATATTACCCTCAAGGCAATGGTCTAGTAGAATCATCAAATAAGAGCCTGATAAGGATAATAAAAAAGCTGTTGGAAGACAACAAAAGGAACTGGGATTCCAAACTGAAGTTTGCATTGTGGGCTGACAGGGTGACCACCAAGAAATCCATAGGGAATTCTTCGTTTAAGCTGGTATATGGCACTGAGGATGTATTCCCAATCTAGTTGACCCTCCCTGTGGCCAAGTTCTTGTAGGAAGAGAAGAATGAGGAAAATCACATGGCAAAGAGGATTAGTGACTTGGCTGAAGTGCATCAAATTAGAGATCAATTGATTGAAAAGTTTGCAACCCATCAAAAGAGAATCAAGGAAGCCTTTGACAAAAAGGAAAAGATGGACAATTTTCATATTGGAGACTTGGTTCTTAAATGGGATGCATTGAAAGAAAAGAATGGCAATCATGGAAAATTTGATGCTATGTGGACTGGACCTTTTGTCATTGCTCAGGTCTAGGGGAACAACACTTTCATGCTGCAAAGTATGGAAGGAGAAACAATTTTTGATGGCCTAGTTAATGGGTGGTTTTTGAAGGTTTATGTTGTTTAAGACCTTTAGGCCCCAAAATTGTAAAATATGTCTTTTACAGTTTTTAGTGTAGGCTTAATTAGACTCCATGCCCAATGGAATACTAGGAAATCTTGCTGATCTTGTTTCTATATGAAAGACAGTGGTCTACAGTTCTTGAAACCTCACGAATTTCATCCCTAGAAGGAGCTAGTGTTAGCTCTGCTATGCAGTGCTGACTTTCTAATATCAAAGAGAAGCCTGGTTTGTTTGGTTGTGTCCCAAAAGGGGCTTACATTGGTCACTTTTCCCTTTCTTCCCTCACCCCTCTCACCTTTAACCTTCCCCATTTCCTAAATGAACCTTCCAAATTTGACAAAATTCCCTTTGGCCTAAGCCCTAAGCACGAAGCTAAAATAACCATAAAACCTTATCCATATGCCTTGCACGCTCGTAATCCATTGCGACGCATCCCCACAGTTGATCAGCTCCTGCCAATCCAACAGCTCACATCGCGCCCGATAAAGGCGACCCGCTCGACCACTTTCCATCGTCAGATCATCTCCACCGAGATCTGACAGCCTTTGCACATATCGTGCAGACAACTAGATCGAATGATAGCATGCGATGAGAGCGATTGTTCTCTCTCATCTGGTGCTACGTGTCGTTCATTATGTGGAATCGCGGTGCCCCGAGAAATTACCACTTAGCGCCTGAAAGCGGTGCGATGAAAATCGTTGCTGCCCAAGTAAACCACCCTCACCTGTTAGCACTTGTGCAGCTCCATGGCCTGATGATCGTCTGATCTATCCACTGAAGATCCAACGGCCCTAATGCACCCCGCTCCCACTTTGGCCGATAGCCTTCACCGAGCCATCTCCGCCATTCATCTCCCCGATCCGACAGTCATCTCTCTCGCTCATCCCAATTGTCCACCTACCCATGCACCCTACGTCCTACGTCCATTTTGTTGCCCGAGGAAGGAGATGACCAACTCTGCTTGAATGATAACAGTCAGATCCCCAACAACCACATTAAACAGAAAGCATGGCCAAAAGGAGAAAAGGACATAGCACGGCTCTGTAACAGAATTTATCAGTCATGGACTTCACTGCTGTGAACATTCCAATCACTTAAAGGACAACACAACAGTTGTACAGATCAGATTTACATAGTGAAGAAAGCAACCTCATTCAGAGACTCCATTAGGTAGTTAAATGCAGTTGGTGGTCAATTAAGACCCCTCCATACCTAAACGGCCAGGTGCCATTGTAATGTAAACTTATAAATATCTAGAAGAAATATGTAATTATGGTTGACATTGGATGTAAGGTTCAATCTCTGGAGACTGTAGACACTAAAGAAAGATGTAATCAGGGTTGGCATTGGATGTAAGTTTCAACCTCTGGAGACTATAGACACTTTGTCACTTGCAGCGTCTCATCTTCATTTTCAACAATACAAGCTTCTTTTGTTGTTTATTGCTCACTGTCCATTTTCCTTTGTTCTAAGCTTGTGCCTGATGTACTATGTTCTTGATCTCTTAATGTTTAATGCTAGATCACTGTCATCTTATCTCTGTGTTGGAATGTTGAATGCATCACAGAATAGGTTACTTAGGTTTCTTTCTATCTAATGCTAGAGAGCTGTCATCCTGTCTTTGCATTAATATATTAGATTTGCAAGTTTCCGTACTAGTTGCAGCTGGCCATCACATGTTCTTGTGTATTTGCTGGTGTGGTTAATATTCTCCATATTCACCTAAATATCTAAACTGTGAGGATTGGTGGTCTAAAGCCTTGTAGTCTAAGGGTGTTCATGCATGTCTAGGGTGAAATAGAGTAGAAGTGGTTATTTGGCTTGAACCAAACCATCATTCATTCCATTAAACCTTGCAACAATAGTTGAATTTATATGTTACCAGGCATCACTGAGCTACAACCTAGGAGAGTTTCTTGGAATCCTAACATGAACAACCGCACTTCATTGAACCCCGTCTAAGATGCAATGTGCAGCCTCATCCCATAGTGGTGTTGCTCTGCTTCCTAGAACTGTGTAGTGCTTGAGCCTATCCTCCAAGTTAGTTGCATTACACAATCCCAAAGGCGAGTAACTTGTCTTCCTTCCCAGAACTATGCAAAAATTGCCTCAAGGCCCAACCTGAACTGTGCACTTCGCAAGATCAATCATCAAGCCTTCTTCCTATTTGCTAGAACCCCACATTGTGTAGAGACCTAAGCTTGCACTACTCCCAGAAAACGCATAGAGGTGTGCTCCTAGTGACCTCCCTCATCCGGGACTCACTTCTCTAAAAAACTACGCAAAACTATCCTCTGACCTCTCTATCGTTTGCCCTTGTCTTCCCTCTGGAAATTGTGCAGAGGTGTTCCTTAGGGTCCCACCTTGAAACTATCACTAGTGACCTCAAATGCACAATATTGCTTCCCAGTGAACATTGTGCAGTTTTTCTTGACAGTTCAGACTATGCCCCGGAGTTCCTCGGCCAAGCCTAAACTATGCTCTATGTAGTCTCAGTGGCTAGTCCACCTCCCTATCACCTAGAACTATGCATTCCGTAGTTTTTGGGCCCTCTTCCCAGCTTGTCATCTTTCCCAGACCCAGATCATGGAAAACAATGCACGCATCTTAGACTAGGAGGTTTTGGATTTGATGTCATCCTGTCATGAGTGAATTGTAGGAATAGGTACATTGATGGATCATGGTGAGACTATGAACGAGATGAGGGAGAAGCGAACATGTTAGAAGACTTAATTGTAGTTGGATGGGCGAGAGAATCTCAAGTGAAAGGAACACATGCACACAACCATCTTGCAAGACCAAGACCATTGAATACACCACAACATCAAGCCATGTGGAGGAGAAGACAAAGCACACCCGAGAGTACATCCATCACTTAGCAGTGCAATAGCTTGACATGGTCACCATAGCCAGCCAGTACATGTCAACAGTGTCATGTCAAGTTGTGTCATGAGTTGTCAAGGCCACATCACTATTATGGGCCATATCTATTGTTACCAAATGTAATGTAATGTGGATTTCCAATGGACACACACATGAAGATGAAGATTCATGTCAGTTAAAAAGTCAGAGGAAGTTGATTGGTCATGAGGATAATCTAAGAGACACAAGGGTCAAGCATTACCTTTGGCTATATATGCCCCTCCCATTGTACAAAGAAGGATTTTTCAACTTGGCTCCTCCCACATAGCCTTGAGAGTAGACAGTCAATTCTTTGAGGAGCGAGGAGTGGCTCCAATGAACCACTACTGGGACTAGTGATGTATGGTGTACAGATGTGTCTTGGGACTTTTTCTTAATTCAGAAGCTTGTTAAGGCTAACAAATTTTCATGCATGTTTTGGAGATGATTGTAAGACTATTTTTTCAACATTTGTAATGCATGTTTGTTTCACCTATACTAAGATAGTTGGACTACTTCGGTTGTTTTAGTACTTACAATGTTGGGAATGTGTTGTATTGGTTATCGCCATTGTCTCATCCTTGTGGACTACTCCGTGAGATACTAGACAAACCACCTTTGTGTATTGGTTATCACTGTTGTCACAACCTTGTGGACTACTCTGCGGGATACTCAATAGAACATATTTGTTTTCTGGATATAATGACCATCACATTCATGTAGACTACTCTGTTGGGTGGTGTACTTCTTGTCCCTTTTACTTCAATTTTAATGACTGCAGCATCCACTGTGGACTATTTCGATGAATGTCGGATAGGCCTTTCGAGTTCACTTGTGTCGATTCCTGGGTGATACTATTAACTCTCACTTAGAGGCTCACTTTACTCTCCCCCTTTGTAGTAAGAGAACCGAGACACAAGTTACATTATGCACTCACTAGGCACACTTACCTTGTTGTTTGAAGATACCAGCACAATGCTCTCATGTGCTGACAGCTAGATCCAAGGCATATCTCTAAGTATATGGCAACCAAGTGTTTATACCGGATGAGACTCCTACACCAAACGGTATGAGGTCTAGTTGGGACTTCATACTGGGGAGATCCTCTAAATGTTGGCGGTCCAACACCATCAATAGGTTCTTCACATGTGTTCTTGATTAATAAGGATTAGGGATTTATTCATGTATGTGAAGGTCTTCTTCATAGGCTTAGGGTTCCATACACTTAGGACTTGCATCAATATGTTAAAGCTAAGGCATATTCTAGAGCATTATGAGCATCTAGGGCTTCATTCATTATTAGATCATGCATCAACCATCTAGGGTTTTCATGAGGTTAGGGTAACATGTCAAAGGTCAGGACATGTATCACAAGAATATTTTCTATCTCCAACAATGCCATATTCACATCAATGTGTCTATGATATTCAAAGGTGGGACCCACTTGGGAAGTTTTTTATGATTCCTCGAGTAATTCTACCCTCTAGGGAACTATGTTGACCTATATACAAGATGGACAACCTTATGACAGGAGAGAGACCAAAAGGTGCCATAGTATAGAAATATTTTCCATACCTTGTCCTTAAAGTTGGGTATTAGGGACTTTGAGTAGAACTTGATTCTAAATTACGTTAGTGGTCTACACATGTACATCCAAACAAAGTTGGATTTCTTAGGCATCACCTCATTGGGATACACTTATCAACATGCTATCAAAACTGAGTAGCAATTGAAGTAGAGGAATAAGTAGGAGTTCAAGTCTACAAATCCATGGCAACAGAGCCCTAGAAAAGGTGATACAAAACTGTGAATTAAGTGATAAAAAAATGTAAGCCAACCTCAAGACAACCATAAAGTTCATCAACAAATAAGGGTAATAGGAAGTGAAAAAAGGAAATTGGAAAGTGGTGTGAGTTCCACAAAACCCCAGGAACAACATTGATGAATGCCACTCAAAATTATCATTGTTGATGGATCCTAAAGAAAAAGAAACAAACACTAGCTTTCATTTTGATTTAGAGCAGGATAAAGGAAAGTTGACAATCAATGTTGAACCTAGTGCTACAATTTCCATCACAAATATCCAACCAAAGGAGACAATGGAATTTGTAGAGGGTGATTTCCTTTCAATTCACATATGTGGGTGAAGGGGATGCCACTACATTTCATCATTGACAACAAGAGCCAGAAGAACCTAATATTAGTTGAGATCATTAAGAGATTAATTTTTTTTTATAATGTTTCCCCTTCAACCATACACCATTCGTTGATTGAGATAGGGATTAGATATGTGTGTCAACGAGTAATTTTCCTTTTCCTATGGCATGGAGCCCTTAAAGCGGGATGTATTATGTGATGTTTCCCCACTCAAAGTTTGTGATGTTGTTTTAGGAAATCCTTATATGTGGAAATGTCATGTTGTTTATGATTCCAATCCCTATAGTGTCATTGTTACTCTCCAAGTTGAACTCTTTAGGGCACTAAAGGTAGTTCCAATTAGTACAATTTCATTTATCTTAGAAAAATGGCGCCAAAAGTTACTCTCTCAGACTATAAATTTTTTCCTCTTCATGGTTTGGTCAGAAGTTGGAATGAAGGTCCCTGTGACCACCACAACCTCAAAATGAGGCTTCTCTACACAATATAAATAGATGGACAATATTGTAGAGAGATACAATGATATCTTTGCTCCACCTGTGGGGGTTCCTATGCATTTCTGGGTCAAACAATAAATTGACTTGATTCCCAGTGTTCCTTCACCTAGTGGCCCAATATGTATACACTCTCTCTTGGAGAATGAGGATTTTATTTATTTATTTATTTTTTTCAGATTCATGAGCTTATCCAAAAGGGCCACATTCAATTGTGCTTTTCACCTTGTGGGAGTCCAATTGTGTTGGTGAAAAAGAAGGATGGGACATGGAGAGACTATATTTATTATAGAACCATGAACAAAATCACTATTAAGAATAGATACCCGATCTCTAGGATTGATGATATTCTTAAATATATTAAGAGTTCCAAATTATTTAGTCAGATTGATATGAAATCAGGCTTCCACAATTTCTAATTAAACTAAATGTGGTATGGACGATAACCTTCAAATCCAAGGAAGGATTTTTTGAGTGGTTGATCATGCCCTTTGTCTTACCAATGCTCCAACAATGTTCATGGTGATGATGGATTGTATCTTGCATTTTTTCACAAACTCTTTTGTGGTTTTATATTTGGATGACATCCTTATCTTCAATAGAACCTAGGAAGGACATTTTCAACACATTTAATAGCTCTTAAGCACCCTGTAGCAACATAAGTTGTATGCCAATCTAGAGAAATGATTGACATGTAGATAATTTAGTATTTAAGATACATTGCGGATGATCCGGATTGGACAATTATATTTTTTTTATCCATCTCAATGCATTTAGAGTGAAAAACGTGGATAATTAGCTCACGAGACTGTTTTTACTAGCGGGACCTAGTTTGGAAAAACGGGGTCTAAAACCTTTCAGGAGAATTTTGAGGCATCAAATGATGTTTTTTGGGGTAAAAATTTGTCGCTTTCGTGAAAAACCATTTCATGCTATTCTAGACACAAAGATCTTTCCAACAACACAATAAATGTGTCGATCAGAGTGTGTATGCAAAAGTTATGCCACTAAGAAGTTGACCTTCATGTTTTCACAACTATAGTTCAAGAGGATGCCACATCAACCCCCATTATTAATTAAAAAGGGGATATCCATGTGATTATTATGTAAATACTATAGAAGAGTCTATATTGTAACTATATTTAAGAGTTGATGTAGTCAAAATTAACCACTAGTAGGCTATTGGGTTGTGTTATAACCAGACCACTAGGAGGAAGAGGCATTCCATTATTTTGAGATAATTTTGTTCAATAGCTGAGAAAAGATATTCAGGGGAGATAGGATGTAGAGAACATAAAGAGGATCTATGCACAATAGTATCCCATGGGCCATAGGAATTACTTCTTTGTACCTACAACCATATTTCCAGACACAGAAAGAGAGTGAAGTGACCTCATCTTCCAGCTAGGTTTTCTCCTAAAAGGGTTTCACAAAGAACATATCTTGTGTCTTATGTGTGTGTGTGTGTGTGATATTATTTTGCGGTTCTCTACTTTTATGCATAATTTATATTCACATACATGCACTAATTATAGTTAAATCTACAAATCTTAAAGTTTAATAAAACTGTAATAGTGTAGAATATCATATTTTTAATATAATATTATTAGATCTATTGTGACGAACTGTCCAGTGGAACATCCACGGCAGTTTACGGATCATAAGATGAACATGGGGTGCATGTGGATCTAGGAAATATACAAGTCATTCAGTATTGACCATCCTTGATGACTGTAACAGAGATCCATAGTTTATTGGGCCTTGTTAACTTCTACTAAAGGTTCATGTTGTGGTTATCTCATGCCACTTGGACCTTAAGTAAAGTGACTAAAGGTGGAGAAAAAGAATTTGTTTCCTAGTCAAAGTCACAATAGAAAGCATTTGGGGATCTGAAATGCTACCTTTTTGTCTGCACCAATCTTCAACCTACCAAACCTACAACATCCATTGAAGATTTAGACAAAGTCCTCTAACTATGCTATTAATGTGGTCCTCACTTATAAAGGAAATATTGTGGTCGATCAGAATGAAACACTCTCTAATACTGTCCGAAGATACCTTACTGATGACAAGGAGATGTACTCCATCATGCAATCATGTTGATAATGGAAGCATTATATTTTGGGGAAGAGACAATCATCCACACTAATCACATGCATCTACAATTTAGATAGACACAAGGAAAATTCTAGAATTATCACCATAAAAAATGAAAATTCTAGATCAACCTTTTTCGAGATCAAGGAGGGAACCATTCCTATTTTCAAGGAAGCTACTTCAACTTCCCTTTTGTATAAATAAACTAGAGTAAGAGATCATTATGATTCGAAGTTTTTGTTCAGCTAGGTGTAGTTATTGAGCTCCAAGCATTGACATTGATATTTTCAACTTTTATGAGATGTATTAGACCTACACTTTTTGATAATGAGAAGTTGGATTTTAAGTTGCATCTGAGTTAGTTTCAAAGGGCTAAGACCCTTGGGTTTTTTCCCAACCCAGAGGCTTTGGTCCCTCTTCCTGTACTAATGTTTCTTCTTGATTCCAAGTAGATTCTAGGCCACTTCAAACCTTCCTTGTCTTCACTGCAAAAATAGAGAAGAGTTAGTTTCTTTATCATGCAAATAGGTTATTGATTTATGAGCAAGTATGAACTAGGTAGATGGTACCTGTGATTTTGATTGGTAGTTTGATGAATTATGCAAGATAGATTAGGTTATTTTCTACAAGTAGATGAGGTAGTGTGATGTAAGATAACATAGCTTCATTTCTGCAAGTAGGTTAGCCTTTATCTTTTCATGAATTGAGTAATTAGGGTTTTACAAGTTGATTCAATGTAATTTCTATTTTCATACTTAGAAGCAATTTCCAATTTGTCCTTTTATCAAGCTTTCATTCTAATTCAGTAGAAGAAAGGATCTTTGAGCACTTTTTGATCTAATGTCATAATTGAGGGTGTCATGAGTAGAATCCTATCTGTTGTGCATATAACACTGTCACTTCGAAGTTTGTATGAAACCTGGGTTGATAATTTGAGTTGAGGAGCCCTTGGGACTTGCAACATTCTTGATGCAATACCATGGCTCACCTCCAACCTAGGTCCATCCTAATTCCGGATCTATCAAGCACCGAGATGGATCAAATCTCTCGAGGTGCAAACATTTCCTCAAGTTTTGCACTAAAAAAGCGGTTGGCACATCGAGAGATTTGGTCCCTCTCGGCGCTTGATAAACCTAGAGTTAAGATGGATCTAGGCTGATATTTACATTTCTTCTTTTTATATATATATATATATATATATATATATATATATTATATATATATATATATATATATATATATATAATATATAATATATATATAATATATATATCTATATATTACTAAAAGAGCATTTAATTGCTAAATGTGTGTATGACAATGACAACGCTTTAATGTGATAACTTTATAGTCTAGTCTATATTTAGGGGGAAAATGTTTGAAGTATTCATTGTTTTAGTTAAGGTGATATCTTCATAGTGTTTACTCTTTATATTCATTTTTTTAAGCCAAAACTTTGATACAATATTTAGTGCAACAAAAGTATTTGCAATATTTAGGTAACTATTTCACTTGAAAACATATTCCTAATTTTCCCAAATACTCCCTCTAATCACACAGCCAAAGAGTACCTAGATATATTTTAATCATTGACATGATATCTAATTGAACATATTTTGCATTGATGTCATTTCTAGAAAGAAAGTGGTTGTACTCCCCAATTTTACCTTTTATATATGATATTTATCTTTTAGATGATCCATTATTTTTCCAAAGTAATAATGTATTGGGATTATAATGTGGTTGTACTCCCCAATTTTACCTTTTATATATGATATTTATCTTTTAGATGATCCATTATTTTTCCAAAGTAATAATGTATTGGGATTATAATGGGCTCAAAAAGTTTGATTTGTTTCATACTTTCACAATTTTAGGGCTTATTCTTTTAATGGAAAATAACCCACAAGCAATATGGTCTTCATCTTTAAAATCTCATTTAGCTTTGTCTCCTCACCAAGGAGCAAGTTGGCAAGTTCTTTAATTTAAAAATAATAACATTTAAAAAAACTAATAATTCATACCTGATTTGAGAAAACATCAACTTAGCGAAAGCGGTATTGCATATTACACTTATTTTCTACTCTTTTTTCCAAGCATAAATAATTTTGAACTGTACAAACCAAACTCCCCAAGTGACCATTGGAACACATTCACTAGACTTATCATTTCTTTTTTCAATGAATTTAGGATAAGATCGAACCTTACTCTTAGTATTAGTAGTGCATCATGGTTTGAAAAAGTTAAGAAGTTTCAGGAATTTGACTGGTTACCTGATATTAATTAGGTTCACCCGTGATATTAGGTTCACCTTTGGCGAGGCATATTTACAAGTCTATCCAATTATTAATAAACAAAGAAAATATATACTCATTGCTAAATAATGTACTGTTTAAATCCAACCACATATATGCTGCCCACACATTTATGGCTAAATAAACTTGTAAATATTAATATCCGTAGAAATCCCCTGGGCAATGTCTCTTTTCAGCAGGTATATCATAAACTCAATGTACTAAAATTGGACTTCACTTGGAATGTTCAAGCAAAACGACATCAAATATGCGCACCTAGCTTGACTTTTTTTATTGGTCTGGATGGAACATTTTAAATTACGACAAGGCACTTTCATACTGTATGTTGAACATATAATATTTTTTTTTCTTGGGTGTGTTTATTTTGGGTTGGGAGGGAATCAACGGCGATAGAATTGGTGACAGACGGTGGTGATGGTCGACTGCGGCAGACGGATGATGGAGAAGGCCACGACTAGTGGATGCATGCTGTTGGACGGTGGCGGCGGCTGCAGACGGTTGGAGGACAATTTTTTCTTAGCACGTTGAATACCTACACGTCAAAGGGAGAATCCTGAGAGAGAATCCAAATGAGGGTGTGGCGATGTGAGGGGAGCGTGAGAGGAAAGAAGTTGCAAAAATCTGAATGAAAATCCACCAAACACGCGCACCAGCCACTATGTTGACTGAAAATCTACGAGGGGGACCCATGATGAATAAAAATAGCTAGAACAGAGTTTATATCTATGATCCATCCATTGTTGTCTGTGATTATTTTATGCTCTTATTGATTTCAGGGGGACAAGTAGGTGGAGGAGCATAATTCAATCTAGTGCTTTCTCTGTAAGATTTGGCCTTTTTTTTCTTGCTAAGAGTAGCCATGATTGAGGTACAGTCAGCTCCCCATGGCACGACCCACTGAGAACCAGAATCGCCAACATGATGGGGTAGTATTGAATGAGATATAGATATTCCATACCATCTTCCATTGTATTCGTATTGTTTCCAAAAGTTGGATGAGTTGAGAGAGAAGCCATGTCTGATACAGGGGTCCAACGGGAAGATTTACGGCTATGGTGAAGTGGAATTGATATTTCGCAAGGTGGCCATGGGTTTGGCCAAATTGGGATTCAAAAAAGGGGACGTGGTCATGCTGCCGCTGCCCAATTGTTCCGAATTTGTGTTTGTTTTCCTCGGAATTTGTGTTTGTTTTCCTCGGGGCATCCATGGCAGGTGCCATTGCCACCACGACGAACCCCTTTTACACGCCCTCTGATCGTCACCTACGCTGCTGCGTATATTCCTGTGTATATTTTTCTATATTTTGTGTATATGTTCTGCCCCGATTGTATTTAAAAAAAAATCATTTTCTCCAATCACACATCATATTTCAAAATTTAAGTAAAGTCAGTAACATGGAAATAACGAATTGTCAATATAGACATAGACAGATTCAGTGCCATGTTAATGATTCAGGTATATAGCAGAGATTTAAGTTTCACTGTGCAAATTTTGTTTTCTTGTAGCGTTTTGTTTGGGCATTTTTCTTTATTTTTGGTAGTTTAAAGGGTGTTTTTTTGCTGGTTAAATTTAATAAAAGTTGTTAGAATGGTAGATTTAAGTTGTGTAATTTACATAATTTTAATGTATTATGAATTTTCTAGGTACTCAGTCTATTTATATGTTTAAAATTACAATGTAAATAACAAAAAATATATATATCGCCAAATTTTAATGAAAATGACTAAAACAGGTAGCAATTAAACAGTTTTTTTTTAATATTTTTTTAAATCATTATTTTTATGTCTATAAAATAATTTGAAAAATATTTTCTTTCCATTAAATCAATTTGACCGCAATTATAGATGAATTACCTTTTAAATCAATAAATTAAAAAAAAAAATAATAAAATACTTCAAATGATTTAAAACTGCAAATTCTTACACATTTGAAGTGAATTGATACTTTATTGTAATAAAGCATTTCTTTTTCTAAAAATGTTCCTTTAAAAAAATAAAATTGTAATAAATGAAGATTTTTTGTAACACCTTTATAGTTGAAGAGTAAATTTTAATCACTATCATTTATTTTAAGTTATTTTTGTGAAAAGACAATTTGTAAAAAAATAAACAAAAGTGGATAATGAGTATGTTTATTGCTTAATAAAATTTAAAAGAACTTTGAGAAGTAAGTTTAAGGATGTAGATTTATTAACTGTTTCAAACTTCCAATGCAGTTCAGGAGGTAGTTATCTATTTAATATAGACTTAGGAGGTAGTTATCTCTTCTAATCGAGACCTCAGAGATAAAACATCTCAGGAGGAGAGATAGGGGGTTAGCCACTAGAGGGAGGAACCCACTTACAGAGAAAAGAAGAAAAAGAGATAGACTACTGGGAGAGATCGTCTTGAGCTGGTTTCAAACCAATGGAGACTTTCCAATAAGAAATATTTCTGGTGCTCTAGATCATACCAAGAGGTTCAGATGATCTGAAGCGCAAGTTAACTATTGAAGGTTGCAAGATATTGACTCTATTGGAAGTGGAGGCGGGGGGCGGCGGGGAGGGAGAGGAAATTAGATGTAATCAGGTGATTTGAAGGCCAAGTTAATCATTGAAGGGTTGCAAGAATTGAATTGTATTGGAAAAGGGGATGCATGGTGGGGAGGGTGCTGGGGGGGGGTGCAGAATCTGAATGTAATCGCTAGTCCATTGGAAGGAGGACTAAATCATCCAATAGTATTATTCTTGACTAGTTACTATCCAATAAGTAATTAATGCCTTATTGATGTTTCATTTTCTAATGAGTATTAAGTTATGGTAAAGGTTCTAACGTTGTTTGAGTAAACATTTATGGTTGAGAAATTTTTGTAATGATTAAAGAAAAAAAGGGATTCAGATTCTACCATTGAAACTGGTTAATACAGAGCCTAGTTATTAACTTAATTCATGTTATCATTAATTATGGAAAAGAAAAGATTAGTTGTGTATAATGTCAGACATAAAAAATTGTTGAGAAGTCACAAATATGGATTATGTGTTTTTTTTAAATATATACACAACCTTGTAACTACCGAGATATAGGTATACTTTTCACAGGAAAAACATTAACTGTCATAAGCACAAGTTGCATGGAAAAATATAGTGAAGCATGGGTCGAGTGGTTTTGGTAAACCCTCAAAATCTAAGTGGCTGCACAAACCCCATATTACCCTAGCTATAAAAGCGAACTTGGTATTGTAGACTGAGAAGAAAGGATTAACGGAAAGACCACGTTTGAACATATATCATATAGCTAAGTAAGCAATGCTTTAAAGTAACTTGTGTGCTAGTTTTTGTCACACAATTATGTAGAGAAGTAAGCCAGAGGGAAATCACAGAAGCAGTTTCTCAAACCCCAATGACAGTAGAGACCAAAGAAAATAGAAAAAAAAAACATGACTGTAATTTAACTCTCATTCATTATAAAAAAACAGTAAGAGAGAACAATTATAATGTTGATTAAATACCTCTGTAAATGGAAGAAATTAACTAAAACGAAAGCCCAACATTTGTTTAATTACCACAGAAAAATTGGAATCCATTAATAAGGTCTAAAACATAAGTAACATTTATAACTTAAGCCAGACCTGAGAGCCTCGGGCCTCAGAGAATAAATAATGGTTACAAAGTTCAATAATGTCGATCATTCCTATGATTAAGAGGCCAAGGGCCTTAAAAACCTAAGAGAAAGAGACCCGAGAAATTTATATATGACCCTGTATCTTGCAAATGACACAAATGCAAAGGAGGTTTGTTCCTTCTATTTTTTTGACATAAAACATAGTCAACTGGAAAATGGGTAAAAACCTTGGAAGAAGTCTGAATGTATCAAAGGGGGCTCTTCAAACATCAGCATCATGAAAAGCCACCCTAGCACTTCCCCATGGCCTACAAAGAAAAGATTGAAATTCATTAAGTGTGAACAAAATGAATGAATCACCTAAAGAGTAATTACTCAGAGTAATTAAAACCAAATACTGATACCTAGAATGTTTGCGCCGTGGCTGAGACAAAAGCCGAATTGAACCTTGCAAGCTGAGAATGAACAGGGAAGGGTTCTTTCTTCCACCATCATGCCCAAAACCTTTGCGCTGATGGCAAGGGAGAATGGTTAACTGAGACACGGTGGGAATAAACCCATGGGAAATTGACAAGGGTTTGTGTAATAAGCGAAACCTGTAACAGTTGCAGAGATGCTCCCCATTTCGAGATGAGAGGGAAATGATGTCCGCCAACAACAATACTAGGGTTAGTTACCCTAATCCACTCTTGAGGAATGTCGATTGTCGGATCTTTGCCCTGGATCTCCATCGTAGCATCTCCACCAAGTGGCAAAAGGAAAGGGGAAACATCTGGATATGGGCCTCGGGCGGCGGTATACATCCAATCCGTCAGTACAAAACCATAATGAAGTATGATCCATGTGAATATTTTGTAAATTAAACATAAATTTAGTATTGTACCTATTGATTAAAAATGATCAATATTAATACAATCTGAAATTAAAATCCTCTATTATGACGAGGACTATCTTTATGGTTTGACATTGATATATATTATGTATTGCATGGTGCATAAAATCATTAAGCACAAGATATGGATAATAGGTTTAACAAGAGAAGTAAATTTTCTTTTTATGTATGTTTGTTATTGGATGATTGAGTGTTACAAGTGGTATCAAAGCTCAACTCTCAATACCATGGCATGAATGGGCAATGATGATAACAATAAATGTTTTGAACTATGCATAAAGAAATAAGTAAACATGTAGAATACTATAATGAGAAGGGGATCTGGAGGACGAGGAACTAGCCATATGCAGAACCCTGATGCAAACCCAAAATTATGGGTGCAACTGGGTGTAGAATAAAAACAACAAACAAGTAGGCTGCTTGAAACTGTGCAACAAATGCAAGTTGAAATGGGACACCTAAGAACAGATAATCAAAGGTTGATGTGAGAGTAGGAAAGAATCCTCAAGAGCCTCTCAGACAAACAGAATCATCAAAATTTTCGACCTAGTCATGAGTATAGAACTTGGGACGAGGATGAACATCAACAACGAAGTGAAAATACTCCATAAGGGAGCCATACTCAAAAATTCAATAGAAACATAATGGATCGTGAGGAGGAATTAGGTAATGTGTCTAAACTTGTAGAAGGCAATGTACATTATGTAATGTACTAAAGAAAAAGACAAGAATTTACTTCTATTTTCAACCAACGGAAGCCAACAGATCGATGAAAACAATATGAAAAAGAAGAAGATAAATCAATGGCACATAACACAATATGTATCCAGGGAAAGCCTCAACTGAAAACCCCCACTATTTGTATTGCATTAAATCAAAAGTCCAAGATGAGAATACAATGTTTGTTCTCACAAGAACAATCCCAATACTCAGTATGACCAATCTCCTTGCTCAAAAGCAAGCTCAAGCCAATATCTAGCCTCTTCTACTATTCTCCAAGCTCCTGATTCCTTGCTCCCTTGGTCAAATAATTTGGATGAATACAATATGCTCTGCTCAACGTTGAGCTTAAATTGCACAAGTATTTCCTATCCTCCGCCTCATGACTTTCTTTGGCCAATACTTAGCCAAATTTCCGAGCCTCCAAGCTTCTAATTCTTTGCACAATTCCTGAGAGAGTTAGCCCACATTTAAAGGGAAATTCCTCATCCAAAACTGTGCAATCCAAAATTAGGTCCTTTTCAGATTGCATGCATGATATTTACAACTCAGTAAATCATACAACTGATAGTACACTATCCTTGTGCTCTGGTCTCAACTGGTTCTTTCTCTGAACTGACATGCATGAGTTTCTAATGAGAGAATCTTCAATTAACTGTAGTAACACTTATGGATGCACCAGTGCACCAACTGAATGCTAATCCTCTATTAGTTCCACAAACCGTTAGAACTAATTTAACTAACCATAACTCAGTAAACTGAGTTATCTAATTACAACTCATAAATAAACTCATCTTGGACCCCTAAAACTTAGGGAGAACATATACATGACTTCCAAAAGACTTCCAACTTGAAATTCCTAAGTTAACTAAAGTCAACTTAACTTAGTTAATTATTACAAGTTGCTATGAGAAAAGAATTACAATTTTAATTCACAGTTTAATTCGAGGACAAATTAAAATGGAATTTCTAGATTCTATTTTTAACATTTCTTGTTTCTATTTTCAAAAGAACCTAGAAAGACCAAGAAACCAAAACTGGAGCTGCAAGGAGAATTTAGAAAAATTAAACCTCATTTTTTCAATGGGGAGGAAGAGGAAGCTACAAAAGCATGGATTATTAACATGAATAAATATTTTCAGGTTTATGAATATGACAATCACCTCAAGGCCAGATTGGCCATTTATCAACTTCAGGGTAAGGCCACCTTATGGTGGGAGGAAGTTAAAATTGTACATGGCATAGAAGATCAGGATGTAACATGAGATGAATTCTAGAAACATTTCAAAAATAAATATCTAAGGAAGTGATTCTATGATAAGAAAGCTAAAGAGTTTCATGATTTGAAGTTAGGGCAATTTACAATGGATGAATATGTGACAAAATTTACATCTTTACTAAGGAACGTGCCATGTATCAGAGAAAAGAAAGCTAAGGTTCAACATTTTCTGAGTAGTTTACTTGCATATATGAAGGAGAGAATAGAGTTTGATAGTCCTAAGACTATGGACAAAGCCATTCGAAAAGCTTGAATGTGTTATCAACAGATCAAGCAGAAAGGAGATTCGGGAAAAATGTGGTCCCAAAAGAAAGGGCATAAGAATTATCATTAGTATCGAGGAACGAGACCCACAAAATTCAAGGATGAACAAAGGAATTTTTCAGGTAAACAACTTGGAAGGAGTGAGTAGAAGACCAAGTGGCAAGCAAAAAATAAGCTAACAGAAGCATCCAACAAGCCAGAACCTAGTCAGGGACAAAGACCTCCTATATAGTGCTGGGGTTGTGGGGGAGCGCATTACTACAAAAATTGTCCTCAACATGCCCAACCTAGGCCAACTGCAAATATACAAGAGGCATCTACAGTCAACGAGGTGGCAAGGATCATGCTCTGAATCGACGCAACATTAGAGGAATGACAAGTTTATTATCAACCTACTATGATAGAGTTGGAAGGTAAGTTAACTACTCAATCCATATCTATTTTGGTAGATCCAGGTGCAAGCTTGAGTTATGTTAGCCCTAAAGTGGCTGAAATATGTTGTTTACAAACACATAAATTTAAAAACCCATGTCTAGTACAATTGACTACAAGAGCTAAGAGAAGGGTAAATGCCAAAGTGCTAGGTTGCTCTGTGGACATAGGTGGCCAATTTACCAAGATAGATTTGAATGTACTACCATTAGGGTCATATGATTTTCTAATTGGAATGGATTGGTTGGAAAGCCACTGGTCCTTAGTAAATTGTAAGGACAAGAAATCTAAGGAATGAAAAAACCCATGAGGTTACGCCCCCCAATTAAGTAAATGCGTTAGAAAGGGTTGTATGATTTATGCAGTTCAAGTTGGGTATTCCAACTCTAAGGAGAAAATTTCTAAGTTAGAAAACATACTGGGTATTCAATAATTTATAGATGTATTTCTTGAAAATATTACGGGGTTGCCTCCAAAACGAGATATTGATTTTACAATTGAATTAGTCCTTGGGGCAACACCAATGTCCAAAGATCCCTATCATATGAGTATTTCAAAATTAACTGAACTTAAAATGCAATTGTAGGAACTACTCGATAAAGAGTATATTCACCCCAGCATGTCACCCTTGGGAGATCCAATATTGTTTGTAAGAAAGAAATATGGTACACTACGACTATGTATTGACTACTAACAACTTAATAAGTTAACTATTAAAAATAAATATCCTCTACCTCGAATCGATGATCTATTTGATCAGGTCAAGGGTGCAACAATCTTCTCTAAAATTGATTTAAGGTCAGGATATCATCAGATCTGAGTAAAGGAAGAAGATATTTGTAAAACAACCTTTCGAACTTGGTATGGTCACTATGAATTATTAGTCCTACCTTTTGGGTTAAATAACGCACCCGCGACATTCATGAGTTTAATGCATGGTATATTCCACCCCTTCTTGGATAAATTTTCTTTAATATTTATAGACAATTTCTTGATTTATTCCAAATATTTGGACAAACATAAGGAGAATTTACGAATGGTATTGCAAATATTAAGAGATCATCAACTGTATGCAAAGTTTAGTAAGTGTGACTTTTATAAAGAATAGATCTAGTACTTGGGACATGTGATTACAATTGAAGGTATAACTGTAGATCTTGAGAAAATCAGAACAATAATGGAATGGCCAGCCCCTAGGAACTTGGTTGATATTAGATCCTTTATGGTCTTGGCGGGATAGTACCATTGCTTCATTGGGAATTTCTCTCGAATTGTGTATCCCATCACCTCCTTGCAAAAGAAGGGAAATATGTTTAACGGGACTAATGAATGTTAGTAGAGTTTTGAACACTTAAAACATTTTTTGAATATTGCTCTCGTGTTGAGGATAGCTGACCCAAAAAAGTAATTTTTTGTTTGCACGGATGCATGTATTGAAGGCGTAGGAGCAATATTAACTGAGGATGGGAAGGTGATTGTGTATGAGTCTCGAAAGCTGAAAGAACATGAACAAAGGTATTATGTCTATGATTTGGAATTAACAGCTGTAATACATGCCTTAAAAGTATGGAGGCATTATCTTTAGGGTAAAATATTTCTGTTGCTAACTGATCATATTAGTTTAACAGTTATTTCAAACAACCTAGTTTAAATGCTCGACGGGCACGATGGAATGCTTTCCTTAGTGAATTTGACTTCGAAATTAAACATTTAAAGGGAAAAGTAAATCGAGTTCTGGATGCTTTGAGTAGAAGAATGCATTGCTTACATGAGCTTTATTATAACCAGATATAGTTTAATTACTTAGAACAAATTGAGGAGGTTGCCCATCCAGATCCCGAGTAAAAATTCTTATGGTAGCAAGCTCAGCAGGCTGCCAGACAAGGAAAACAATCGAATTACGACATAAATCAAGATCAAATTATAAATTTTAGGGGCAAAATTCATGTTCCTAATCAAACTTTGATCAAACAGTTGATTTTGGATGAATTCCATAAAATCCCACATCATGCTCACCCTGGATATCAGAAAATACTTTCAGCCATCAAGCCTAATTATTTATGGCCAGGAATGCATAGGGATATTGTTGAGTATTTAATAAAATGCATTGAGTGCCAACAAGTTAAGGCAGAACATCAACATCCTACTAGTCTTCTTCAACCTATACTTGTACCAGAATGGAAATGGGAGGTTATTACTCTTTATCTAATTACAGGGCTGCCTAGATCTAAGAGGCACAATGATTCCATTATGGTAGTTGTTGATAAGCTTAGTAACGTAGCTCACTTTATCCCAGTGCAGTCCACATTCAAAGATGTTCATATTGACAATATCTTTATGAAGGAAGTATTATGGTTGCATGGGATTCCTAAGGTGGTCATATCAGATAGGGATGTAAAATTTACATCTACTTTTTGGAAAGCCTTATTTGTAGGGATGGGAAATCAAGTCCAATTTAGTACTACGTATCATCCGTAGAATGACGGGAAAACTGAAAGAGTGAATCAGGTATTAGAGGATATGATTTAGATGTATGTTATGCAGCAACCCATTAAGTGGGAAGAATATTTGCATCTTGTAGATTTTGCATATAATAATGGGTATCATGAGTCTTTAAAAATGAGTCCTTTCAAGGTGATTTATGGGAGAAAGTGCAAAACACCTGCAAATTGGAACAACCCTAAGAATAGGTTGATGTTAGGACCAGAAATGTTAGAGGAAATGGAACAAGTAGTGAGGAAAGTCTAACAAAATTTAAAAGCTTCCCAAGGCAGGAAAAAATCTTATGCATAACAGAAAAGGACATATCAAGAGTTTAAAGTTGGAGACCATGTTTTTGTGTGAATTAAGCCAAATAAAATCACATTGAGATGGATTGGATCGGCGAAGCTTGCCTCTCGTTTTTGTAGACCTTTTGAAATACTCGAAAGAATTGGACCAGTAGCGTATAAATTAGCCTTACCATGTTATGTAAGGTTCATAATGTGTCTCATGTCTCCTTGCTAAAACGATATGTGTATGATCCTAACCACGTGACTCACTGGCAGGAAGTTTAGATAAAAGAAAAATGTTAAGTTGATTATATTTATTTTTATATGCCATTAAAAAAATGCTTATAAGAATTTTATGATTTTGGTTCAGTTCGAACCGAGTGGAGAATTCCTAATATAGCCTCTGCGCGTCCTCAATGAGAGGGAAACAATGATGTGAAAGTGAGTCATTACCCAAGTTAAGGTGCGATGGAAGCACTTCAGCCTAGAGGATGCCACCTGGGAAGAAAAGGATTTCATGCAACATGCATACCCAATTCTATTCCGAGATCGGAATGAACACCGAGACGATGTTCCACTCTAGGGGGGGAAGATGTAACACCCTCATATTTGAAGAGTAAATTTTAATTACTGTCATTTACTTTTTAGTCATTTTTTTGAAAAGACAATTTGTTAAAAAATAAACAAAAGTGGATAATGAGTATGTTTATTTCTTAGTAGAATTTAAAAAAAAAATTTAGAAGTAAGTTTACATATGCAAACTTAATAACTGTTTGAAAACTCCAATACGGTTGAGGAGGTAGTTATCTCAGGAGGAGAGACAGGGGATTAGACACTAGAGGGAGGAACCCACTTGCAGAGAAAAGAAGAAAAAGAGATAGACTACTGGGAGATATCGTCTTGAGCTAGTCTCGAACCAATGGAGACTCTCCATTCATAAATATTTCTAGTGCTCTAGATCAGACCAAGAGGGTCAAGTAATCTAAAGGCCAAGTTAACCATGGAAGGTTGCAAGATATTGACTATATTGGAAGTGGAAGCATGAGGGGGAATCTAGACGTAATCACTAGTTCCATTGGCATTTAGGACTACTCACATCGTAACCTATTTTTCTTGACTGGTTACATCATCCAGATAAGTATTAATCTCTTATTGAGGGTTTCATTTTCTAATGAGTATTAAGTTCTTCTAAAGGTTCTAACGTTGTTTGAGTAAACATTTATGGTTGAGCAATTTTTTGTAATGATTAAAGAAAAAAGGATTTAGATTCTATGATTGAATTTGTAGGAGCGTGATTATTAACTTAATTTGTGTTATAATTAATTATGGAAAATAAAATATTATTTGTGTATAATGTTAGAGATAAAAAAATTGCTGAGAAGTCACAAATATGGATTACAATGTT
>APFE031120445.1:142823-166120 GCA_000404065.3 Pinus taeda | reverse complement strand
GTAATCGCTAGTTCCATTGGAAGGGAGGACTTACATCATCCAAATAAGTATTATTCTTAACTAGTTACATCATCCAAATAAGTATTAATGCCTTATTGATGTTTCATTTTCTAATGAGTATTAAGTTATGGTAAAGGTTCTAACATTGTTTGAGTAAACATTTATGGTTGAGCAATTTTTGTAATGATTAAAGAAAAAAAGGGATTCAGATTCTGCCATTGAAACTGGTTAATACAGAGCCTAGTTATTAACTTAATTCATGTTATCATTAATTATGGAAAAGAAAAGATTAGTTGTGTATAATGTCAGACATAAAAAATTGATGAGAAGTCACAAATATGGATTATGTGTTTTTTTTTAATATATACACAACCTTGTAACTACCGAGATATAGGTATACTTTTCACAGGAAAAACATTAACTGTCATAAGCACAAGTTGCATGGAAAAATATAGTGAAGCATGGGTCGAGTGGTTTTGGTAAACCCTCAAAATTTGAGTGGCTGCACAAACCCCATATTACCCTAGCTATAAAAGCGAACTCGGTACTATAGACTGAGAAGAAAGGATTAACGAAAAGACCACGTTTGAACATATATCATATAGCTAAGTAAGCAATGCTTTAAAGTAACTTGTGTGCTAGTTTTTTTCACACAATTATGTAGAGAAGTAAGCCAAAGGGAAATCATAGAAACAGTTTCTCAAACCCCAATGAGAGGAGAGACCAAAGAAAATAGAAAAAAAAAACATGACTGTAATTTAACTCTCATTCATTATAAAAAAATAGTAAGAGAGAACAATTATAATGTTGATTAAATACCTCTGTAGATGGAAGAAATTAACTAAAACGAAAGCCCAACATTTGATTAATTACCATAGAAAAATTGGAATCCATTTATAAAGTCTAAAACATAAGTAACATTTATAGCTTAAGGCAGACCTGAGAGCCTCGGGCTGCAGAGAATAAATAATGGTTACAAAGTTCAATAATGTCGACCATTCCTATGATTAATAGGTCGAGGGCCTTAAAAACCTAAGAGAAAGAGACCCAAGAAATTTATATATGACCCTGCATCTCGCAAATGACAAAAATGCAAAGGAGGTCTGTTCCTTCTATTTTTTTGACATAAAACATATTCAACTGGAAAACAGGTAAAAACCTTGGAAGAAGTCTGAATGTATCAAAGGGGGATCTTCAAACATCAGCATCATGAAAAGCCACCCTAGCACTTCCCCATCGCCTACAAACAAAAGATTGAAATGCATTAAGTGTGAACAAAATGAATGAATCACCGGAAGAGTAATTAAACCCAAATATTGATGCCTAGAATGTTTGCGCCGTGGTTGAGACAAAAGCCCAATTGAACCTTGCAAGCTGAGAATGAACGGTGAAGGGTTCTTTCTTCCACCAGCATGCCCAAAACTTTGCGCTGATGGCAAGGGAGAATGGTTAACTGAGACACGGTGGGAATAAACCCATGGGAAATTGACAAGGGTTTGTGTAATAAGCGAAACCTATAACAGTTGCAGAGACGCTCCCCATGTCGAGATGAGAGGGAAATGATGTCCGCCAACAACAATACCAGTGTTAGTTACCCTAATAAGCTCTCAAGGAATGTAGATTGTCGGATCTTTGCCCTGGATCTCCATCGTAGGCTCTCCACCAGGTGGCAAAAGGAAAGGGGAAACATCTGGATATGGGCCTCGGGCAGCGGTATACATCCAATCCGTCAGTACAAAACCATAATGAAGTATGATCCATGTGAGTATTTTGTAAATTAAACATAGGTTTAGTATTGTACCTATCGACCAACAATGATCAATGTTAATACAATCTGAAATTAAAATCCTCTATTATGACGGGGACTATCTTTATGGTTTGACATTGATATATATTATGTATTGCATGGTGCATAAAATCATTAAGTACAAGATATGGATAATAGGTTTAACAAGAGAAGTAAATTTTCTTTTTATGTATGTTTGTTATTGGATGATTGAGTGTTACAAGTGGTATCAAAGCTCAACTCTCAATACCATGGCATGAATGGGCAATGATGATAACAATAAATGTTTTGAACTATGCATAAAGAAATAAGTAAACATGTAAAATACTATAATGAGAAGGGGATCTGGAGGATGAGGAACTAGCCAGATGCAGAACCCTAATGCAAACCCAAAATTATGGGTGCAACTAGGTGTAGAATAAAAACAACAAACAAGTAGGCTTCTTGAAACTGTGCAGCAAATGCATGTTGAAATCAAACACCTAAGAACAGATAATCAAAGGCTGATGCGAGAGCAGGAAAGAATCCTCAAGAGCCTCTCATAAAAACAGAATCATCGAAATTTTTGACCTAGTCGTGAGTATAGAATGTGGGACAAGGATGAACATCAACAATGAAGTGAAAATACTCCAGAAGGGAGCCATACTCAAAAATTCGACAGAAACATAATGGATTGTGAGGAGGAATCGGGTAATGTGTCTAAACATGTAGAAGGCAATGTACATTATGTAATGTACTAAAGAAAAAGACAAGAATTTACTTCTATTTTCAACCAACGGAAGCCAATAGATCGATGAAAACAATATGAACAAGAAGAAGATAAATCAATGGCACATAACACAATATGTATCCAGGGAAAGCCTCAACTGAAAACCTCCACTATCTATATTGCATTAAATCAGAAATCCAATATGAGAATACAATGTTTGTTCTCACAAGAACAATCCCAATACTCAGTATGATCAATCTCCTTGCTCAAAAGCAAGCTCAAGCCAATCTCTAGCCTCTTATACTACTCTCAAAGCCCATGATTCCTTGCTCCCTTGGTCAAAGAATTTGGGTGAATACAATATGCTCTGCTCAACCTTGAGCTTAAATTGCACAAGTATTTCCTATCCTCAGCCCGATGACTTCCTTTGGCGAATACTTAGCCAAATTTGCAAGCCTCCAAGCTTCTAATTCTTTACACAATTCCTGAGAG
Organism: Pinus taeda; assembly: GCA_000404065.3. Lineage (NCBI taxonomy): Eukaryota > Viridiplantae > Streptophyta > Pinopsida > Pinales > Pinaceae > Pinus > Pinus taeda. The sequence continues at coordinate 163,133 of APFE031120445.1, read as the reverse complement.
AATTAGCCCACATTTAAAGGGAAATTCCTCATCCATAACTGTGCAATCCAAAATTAGGTCCTTTTCAGATTGCATGCATGATATTTACAACTTAGTAAATCATACAACTAATAGTACACTATCCTTGCGCTCTGGTCTCAACTGGTTCTTTCTCTGAACTAACATGCATGAGTTTCTGATGAGAGAATCTTCAATTAACTGTAGTAACACTTGTGGATGCACCAGTGCACCAACTAAATGCTAATCCTCTATTAGTTCCACAAACTGTTAGAACTAATCTAACTAACTATAACTCAGTAAACTGAGATATCTAATTACAACTCATAAATAAACTCATCTTGGACCCCTAAAACTTAGGGAGAACATATTCATGACTTCCAAAAGACTTCCAACTTGAAATTCCTAAGTTAACTAAAGTCAACTTAACTTAGTTAACTATTACAAGTTGCTATGAGAAAAAAATTACAATTTTAATTCATAATTTAATTCGAGGACAAATTAAATGGAATTTTTGGATTCTATTTTTAACATTTCTTGTTTCTATTTTCAATAGAACCTAGAAAGACCAAGAAACTAAAACTGGAGCTGCAAGGAGAATTTAGAAAAATTAAACCTCATTTTTTCAATGGGGATTAAGAGGAAGCTGCAAAAGCATGGATTATTAACATGAATAAATATTTTCAGGTTTATGAATATGACAATCACCTCAAGGCCAGATTGGCCATTTATCAACTTCAGGGTAAGGCCACCTTATGGTGGGAGGAAGTTAAAATTGTACACGGCATAGAAGATCAGGACATAACATGGGATGAATTCTAGAAACATTTCAAAAATAAATATCTAAGGAAGTGATTCTATGATAAGAAAGCTAAAGAGTTTCATGATTTGAAGTTAGGGCAATTGACAATGGACGAATATGTGACAAAATTTACATCTTTACTAAGGTAAGTGCCATGTATATGAGAAGAGAAAGTTAAGGTTCAACGTTTTCTCAGTAGTTTACCTGCATATATGAAGGAGAGAATAGAGTTTGATAGTCCTAATACTATGGACAAAGCCATTCAAAAAGCTCGAATGTGTTATCAACAGATCAAGTAGAAAGGAGATTCGGGAAAAATGTGGTCCCAAAAGAAAGGGCATAAGAATTGTCATCAGTATCGAGGAACGAGACCCACAAAATTCAAGAATGAAAAAAGGAATTTATCAGGTAAACAACTTGGAAGGAGTGAGTAGAAGACCAAGTGGCAAGCAGAAAATAAGCTAACAGAAGCATCCAACAAGCTAGAACCTAGTCAGGGACAAAGACCCCCTATACAGTGCTGGGGTTGTGGGGGAGCACATTACTACAAAAATTGTCCCCAGTATGCCCAACCTAGGCCAACCGCAAATATACAAGATGCATCTATAGTCGACGAGGTCGCAAGGATCATGCTCTGAATCAAGGCAACATTAGAGGAATGACAAGTTGATTATCAACCCACTATGATAGAGTTGGAAGGTAAGTTAACTACTCAATCCATATCTATTTTGGTAGATCTAGGTGCAAGCTTGAGTTATGTTAGCCCTAAAGTGGTTGAAATATGTTGTTTGCAAACACATAAATTTAAAAACCCATGTCTAGTACAATTGGCTACAAGAGCTAAGGGAAGGGTAAATGCCAAAGTGCTAGGTTGCTCTGTGGACATAGGTGGCCAATTTACCAAGATAGATTTGAATTTACTACCATTAGGGTCATATGATTTTCTAATTGGAATGGACTGGTTGGAAAACCACTGGTCCTTAGTAAATTGTAAGGACAAGAAATCTAAGGAATCAAAAAACCCATGAGGTTACGCCCCATCACTGCCTCCCAATTAAGTAAATGTGTTAGAAAGGATTGTATGATTTATGCAATTCAAGTCGGGTATTCCAACTCTAAGGAGAAAATTTCTAAGTTAGAAAACATACTGGTTATTCAATAATTTATAGATGTATTTCCCGAAAATATTACGGGGTTGCCTCCAAAACGAGATATTGATTTTACAATTGAATTAGTCCCTGGGGCAACACCCATGTCCAAAGATCCTTATCATATGAGTATTTCAAAATTAACTAAACTTAAAATGCAATTGCAAGAACTACTCGATAAAGAGTATATTCACCTCAGCGTGTCACCCTCAGGAGATCCAGTATTGTTTGTAAGAAAGAAATATGGTACACTACGACTATGTATTGACCACTGACAACTTAATAAGTTAACTATTAAAAATAAATATGCTCTACCTCGAATCAATGATCTATTTGATCAGGTCAAGGGTGCAACAGTCTTCTCCAAAATTGATTTAAGGTCAGGATATCATTAGATCTGAGTAAAGAAAGAAGATATTTGTAAAACAACCTTTCGAACTCGGTTTGGTCACTATGAATTATTAGTCCTACCTTTTGGGTTAACTAACGCACCCGCGACATTCATGAGTTTAATGCATGGTATATTCCACCCCTTCTTGGATAAATTTGCTTTCATCTTTATAGACAATATCTTGATTTATTAATGCCTTATTGATGTTTCATTTTCTAATGAGTATTAAGTTATGGTAAAGGTTCTAACGTTGTTTGAGTAAACATTTATGGTTGAGAAATTTTTGTAATGATTAAAGAAAAAAAGGGATTCAGATTCTACCATTGAAACTGGTTAATACAGAGCCTAGTTATTAACTTAATTCATGTTATCATTAATTATGGAAAAGAAAAGATTAGTTGTGTATAATGTCAGACATAAAAAATTGTTGAGAAGTCACAAATATGGATTATGTGTTTTTTTTAAATATATACACAACCTTGTAACTACCGAGATATAGGTATACTTTTCACAGGAAAAACATTAACTGTCATAAGCACAAGTTGCATGGAAAAATATAGTGAAGCATGGGTCGAGTGGTTTTGGTAAACCCTCAAAATCTAAGTGGCTGCACAAACCCCATATTACCCTAGCTATAAAAGCGAACTTGGTATTGTAGACTGAGAAGAAAGGATTAACGGAAAGACCACGTTTGAACATATATCATATAGCTAAGTAAGCAATGCTTTAAAGTAACTTGTGTGCTAGTTTTTGTCACACAATTATGTAGAGAAGTAAGCCAGAGGGAAATCACAGAAGCAGTTTCTCAAACCCCAATGACAGTAGAGACCAAAGAAAATAGAAAAAAAAAACATGACTGTAATTTAACTCTCATTCATTATAAAAAAACAGTAAGAGAGAACAATTATAATGTTGATTAAATACCTCTGTAAATGGAAGAAATTAACTAAAACGAAAGCCCAACATTTGTTTAATTACCACAGAAAAATTGGAATCCATTAATAAGGTCTAAAACATAAGTAACATTTATAACTTAAGCCAGACCTGAGAGCCTCGGGCCTCAGAGAATAAATAATGGTTACAAAGTTCAATAATGTCGATCATTCCTATGATTAAGAGGCCAAGGGCCTTAAAAACCTAAGAGAAAGAGACCCGAGAAATTTATATATGACCCTGTATCTTGCAAATGACACAAATGCAAAGGAGGTTTGTTCCTTCTATTTTTTTGACATAAAACATAGTCAACTGGAAAATGGGTAAAAACCTTGGAAGAAGTCTGAATGTATCAAAGGGGGCTCTTCAAACATCAGCATCATGAAAAGCCACCCTAGCACTTCCCCATGGCCTACAAAGAAAAGATTGAAATTCATTAAGTGTGAACAAAATGAATGAATCACCTAAAGAGTAATTACTCAGAGTAATTAAAACCAAATACTGATACCTAGAATGTTTGCGCCGTGGCTGAGACAAAAGCCGAATTGAACCTTGCAAGCTGAGAATGAACAGGGAAGGGTTCTTTCTTCCACCATCATGCCCAAAACCTTTGCGCTGATGGCAAGGGAGAATGGTTAACTGAGACACGGTGGGAATAAACCCATGGGAAATTGACAAGGGTTTGTGTAATAAGCGAAACCTGTAACAGTTGCAGAGATGCTCCCCATTTCGAGATGAGAGGGAAATGATGTCCGCCAACAACAATACTAGGGTTAGTTACCCTAATCCACTCTTGAGGAATGTCGATTGTCGGATCTTTGCCCTGGATCTCCATCGTAGCATCTCCACCAAGTGGCAAAAGGAAAGGGGAAACATCTGGATATGGGCCTCGGGCGGCGGTATACATCCAATCCGTCAGTACAAAACCATAATGAAGTATGATCCATGTGAATATTTTGTAAATTAAACATAAATTTAGTATTGTACCTATTGATTAAAAATGATCAATATTAATACAATCTGAAATTAAAATCCTCTATTATGACGAGGACTATCTTTATGGTTTGACATTGATATATATTATGTATTGCATGGTGCATAAAATCATTAAGCACAAGATATGGATAATAGGTTTAACAAGAGAAGTAAATTTTCTTTTTATGTATGTTTGTTATTGGATGATTGAGTGTTACAAGTGGTATCAAAGCTCAACTCTCAATACCATGGCATGAATGGGCAATGATGATAACAATAAATGTTTTGAACTATGCATAAAGAAATAAGTAAACATGTAGAATACTATAATGAGAAGGGGATCTGGAGGACGAGGAACTAGCCATATGCAGAACCCTGATGCAAACCCAAAATTATGGGTGCAACTGGGTGTAGAATAAAAACAACAAACAAGTAGGCTGCTTGAAACTGTGCAACAAATGCAAGTTGAAATGGGACACCTAAGAACAGATAATCAAAGGTTGATGTGAGAGTAGGAAAGAATCCTCAAGAGCCTCTCAGACAAACAGAATCATCAAAATTTTCGACCTAGTCATGAGTATAGAACTTGGGACGAGGATGAACATCAACAACGAAGTGAAAATACTCCATAAGGGAGCCATACTCAAAAATTCAATAGAAACATAATGGATCGTGAGGAGGAATTAGGTAATGTGTCTAAACTTGTAGAAGGCAATGTACATTATGTAATGTACTAAAGAAAAAGACAAGAATTTACTTCTATTTTCAACCAACGGAAGCCAACAGATCGATGAAAACAATATGAAAAAGAAGAAGATAAATCAATGGCACATAACACAATATGTATCCAGGGAAAGCCTCAACTGAAAACCCCCACTATTTGTATTGCATTAAATCAAAAGTCCAAGATGAGAATACAATGTTTGTTCTCACAAGAACAATCCCAATACTCAGTATGACCAATCTCCTTGCTCAAAAGCAAGCTCAAGCCAATATCTAGCCTCTTCTACTATTCTCCAAGCTCCTGATTCCTTGCTCCCTTGGTCAAATAATTTGGATGAATACAATATGCTCTGCTCAACGTTGAGCTTAAATTGCACAAGTATTTCCTATCCTCCGCCTCATGACTTTCTTTGGCCAATACTTAGCCAAATTTCCGAGCCTCCAAGCTTCTAATTCTTTGCACAATTCCTGAGAGAGTTAGCCCACATTTAAAGGGAAATTCCTCATCCAAAACTGTGCAATCCAAAATTAGGTCCTTTTCAGATTGCATGCATGATATTTACAACTCAGTAAATCATACAACTGATAGTACACTATCCTTGTGCTCTGGTCTCAACTGGTTCTTTCTCTGAACTGACATGCATGAGTTTCTAATGAGAGAATCTTCAATTAACTGTAGTAACACTTATGGATGCACCAGTGCACCAACTGAATGCTAATCCTCTATTAGTTCCACAAACCGTTAGAACTAATTTAACTAACCATAACTCAGTAAACTGAGTTATCTAATTACAACTCATAAATAAACTCATCTTGGACCCCTAAAACTTAGGGAGAACATATACATGACTTCCAAAAGACTTCCAACTTGAAATTCCTAAGTTAACTAAAGTCAACTTAACTTAGTTAATTATTACAAGTTGCTATGAGAAAAGAATTACAATTTTAATTCACAGTTTAATTCGAGGACAAATTAAAATGGAATTTCTAGATTCTATTTTTAACATTTCTTGTTTCTATTTTCAAAAGAACCTAGAAAGACCAAGAAACCAAAACTGGAGCTGCAAGGAGAATTTAGAAAAATTAAACCTCATTTTTTCAATGGGGAGGAAGAGGAAGCTACAAAAGCATGGATTATTAACATGAATAAATATTTTCAGGTTTATGAATATGACAATCACCTCAAGGCCAGATTGGCCATTTATCAACTTCAGGGTAAGGCCACCTTATGGTGGGAGGAAGTTAAAATTGTACATGGCATAGAAGATCAGGATGTAACATGAGATGAATTCTAGAAACATTTCAAAAATAAATATCTAAGGAAGTGATTCTATGATAAGAAAGCTAAAGAGTTTCATGATTTGAAGTTAGGGCAATTTACAATGGATGAATATGTGACAAAATTTACATCTTTACTAAGGAACGTGCCATGTATCAGAGAAAAGAAAGCTAAGGTTCAACATTTTCTGAGTAGTTTACTTGCATATATGAAGGAGAGAATAGAGTTTGATAGTCCTAAGACTATGGACAAAGCCATTCGAAAAGCTTGAATGTGTTATCAACAGATCAAGCAGAAAGGAGATTCGGGAAAAATGTGGTCCCAAAAGAAAGGGCATAAGAATTATCATTAGTATCGAGGAACGAGACCCACAAAATTCAAGGATGAACAAAGGAATTTTTCAGGTAAACAACTTGGAAGGAGTGAGTAGAAGACCAAGTGGCAAGCAAAAAATAAGCTAACAGAAGCATCCAACAAGCCAGAACCTAGTCAGGGACAAAGACCTCCTATATAGTGCTGGGGTTGTGGGGGAGCGCATTACTACAAAAATTGTCCTCAACATGCCCAACCTAGGCCAACTGCAAATATACAAGAGGCATCTACAGTCAACGAGGTGGCAAGGATCATGCTCTGAATCGACGCAACATTAGAGGAATGACAAGTTTATTATCAACCTACTATGATAGAGTTGGAAGGTAAGTTAACTACTCAATCCATATCTATTTTGGTAGATCCAGGTGCAAGCTTGAGTTATGTTAGCCCTAAAGTGGCTGAAATATGTTGTTTACAAACACATAAATTTAAAAACCCATGTCTAGTACAATTGACTACAAGAGCTAAGAGAAGGGTAAATGCCAAAGTGCTAGGTTGCTCTGTGGACATAGGTGGCCAATTTACCAAGATAGATTTGAATGTACTACCATTAGGGTCATATGATTTTCTAATTGGAATGGATTGGTTGGAAAGCCACTGGTCCTTAGTAAATTGTAAGGACAAGAAATCTAAGGAATGAAAAAACCCATGAGGTTACGCCCCCCAATTAAGTAAATGCGTTAGAAAGGGTTGTATGATTTATGCAGTTCAAGTTGGGTATTCCAACTCTAAGGAGAAAATTTCTAAGTTAGAAAACATACTGGGTATTCAATAATTTATAGATGTATTTCTTGAAAATATTACGGGGTTGCCTCCAAAACGAGATATTGATTTTACAATTGAATTAGTCCTTGGGGCAACACCAATGTCCAAAGATCCCTATCATATGAGTATTTCAAAATTAACTGAACTTAAAATGCAATTGTAGGAACTACTCGATAAAGAGTATATTCACCCCAGCATGTCACCCTTGGGAGATCCAATATTGTTTGTAAGAAAGAAATATGGTACACTACGACTATGTATTGACTACTAACAACTTAATAAGTTAACTATTAAAAATAAATATCCTCTACCTCGAATCGATGATCTATTTGATCAGGTCAAGGGTGCAACAATCTTCTCTAAAATTGATTTAAGGTCAGGATATCATCAGATCTGAGTAAAGGAAGAAGATATTTGTAAAACAACCTTTCGAACTTGGTATGGTCACTATGAATTATTAGTCCTACCTTTTGGGTTAAATAACGCACCCGCGACATTCATGAGTTTAATGCATGGTATATTCCACCCCTTCTTGGATAAATTTTCTTTAATATTTATAGACAATTTCTTGATTTATTCCAAATATTTGGACAAACATAAGGAGAATTTACGAATGGTATTGCAAATATTAAGAGATCATCAACTGTATGCAAAGTTTAGTAAGTGTGACTTTTATAAAGAATAGATCTAGTACTTGGGACATGTGATTACAATTGAAGGTATAACTGTAGATCTTGAGAAAATCAGAACAATAATGGAATGGCCAGCCCCTAGGAACTTGGTTGATATTAGATCCTTTATGGTCTTGGCGGGATAGTACCATTGCTTCATTGGGAATTTCTCTCGAATTGTGTATCCCATCACCTCCTTGCAAAAGAAGGGAAATATGTTTAACGGGACTAATGAATGTTAGTAGAGTTTTGAACACTTAAAACATTTTTTGAATATTGCTCTCGTGTTGAGGATAGCTGACCCAAAAAAGTAATTTTTTGTTTGCACGGATGCATGTATTGAAGGCGTAGGAGCAATATTAACTGAGGATGGGAAGGTGATTGTGTATGAGTCTCGAAAGCTGAAAGAACATGAACAAAGGTATTATGTCTATGATTTGGAATTAACAGCTGTAATACATGCCTTAAAAGTATGGAGGCATTATCTTTAGGGTAAAATATTTCTGTTGCTAACTGATCATATTAGTTTAACAGTTATTTCAAACAACCTAGTTTAAATGCTCGACGGGCACGATGGAATGCTTTCCTTAGTGAATTTGACTTCGAAATTAAACATTTAAAGGGAAAAGTAAATCGAGTTCTGGATGCTTTGAGTAGAAGAATGCATTGCTTACATGAGCTTTATTATAACCAGATATAGTTTAATTACTTAGAACAAATTGAGGAGGTTGCCCATCCAGATCCCGAGTAAAAATTCTTATGGTAGCAAGCTCAGCAGGCTGCCAGACAAGGAAAACAATCGAATTACGACATAAATCAAGATCAAATTATAAATTTTAGGGGCAAAATTCATGTTCCTAATCAAACTTTGATCAAACAGTTGATTTTGGATGAATTCCATAAAATCCCACATCATGCTCACCCTGGATATCAGAAAATACTTTCAGCCATCAAGCCTAATTATTTATGGCCAGGAATGCATAGGGATATTGTTGAGTATTTAATAAAATGCATTGAGTGCCAACAAGTTAAGGCAGAACATCAACATCCTACTAGTCTTCTTCAACCTATACTTGTACCAGAATGGAAATGGGAGGTTATTACTCTTTATCTAATTACAGGGCTGCCTAGATCTAAGAGGCACAATGATTCCATTATGGTAGTTGTTGATAAGCTTAGTAACGTAGCTCACTTTATCCCAGTGCAGTCCACATTCAAAGATGTTCATATTGACAATATCTTTATGAAGGAAGTATTATGGTTGCATGGGATTCCTAAGGTGGTCATATCAGATAGGGATGTAAAATTTACATCTACTTTTTGGAAAGCCTTATTTGTAGGGATGGGAAATCAAGTCCAATTTAGTACTACGTATCATCCGTAGAATGACGGGAAAACTGAAAGAGTGAATCAGGTATTAGAGGATATGATTTAGATGTATGTTATGCAGCAACCCATTAAGTGGGAAGAATATTTGCATCTTGTAGATTTTGCATATAATAATGGGTATCATGAGTCTTTAAAAATGAGTCCTTTCAAGGTGATTTATGGGAGAAAGTGCAAAACACCTGCAAATTGGAACAACCCTAAGAATAGGTTGATGTTAGGACCAGAAATGTTAGAGGAAATGGAACAAGTAGTGAGGAAAGTCTAACAAAATTTAAAAGCTTCCCAAGGCAGGAAAAAATCTTATGCATAACAGAAAAGGACATATCAAGAGTTTAAAGTTGGAGACCATGTTTTTGTGTGAATTAAGCCAAATAAAATCACATTGAGATGGATTGGATCGGCGAAGCTTGCCTCTCGTTTTTGTAGACCTTTTGAAATACTCGAAAGAATTGGACCAGTAGCGTATAAATTAGCCTTACCATGTTATGTAAGGTTCATAATGTGTCTCATGTCTCCTTGCTAAAACGATATGTGTATGATCCTAACCACGTGACTCACTGGCAGGAAGTTTAGATAAAAGAAAAATGTTAAGTTGATTATATTTATTTTTATATGCCATTAAAAAAATGCTTATAAGAATTTTATGATTTTGGTTCAGTTCGAACCGAGTGGAGAATTCCTAATATAGCCTCTGCGCGTCCTCAATGAGAGGGAAACAATGATGTGAAAGTGAGTCATTACCCAAGTTAAGGTGCGATGGAAGCACTTCAGCCTAGAGGATGCCACCTGGGAAGAAAAGGATTTCATGCAACATGCATACCCAATTCTATTCCGAGATCGGAATGAACACCGAGACGATGTTCCACTCTAGGGGGGGAAGATGTAACACCCTCATATTTGAAGAGTAAATTTTAATTACTGTCATTTACTTTTTAGTCATTTTTTTGAAAAGACAATTTGTTAAAAAATAAACAAAAGTGGATAATGAGTATGTTTATTTCTTAGTAGAATTTAAAAAAAAAATTTAGAAGTAAGTTTACATATGCAAACTTAATAACTGTTTGAAAACTCCAATACGGTTGAGGAGGTAGTTATCTCAGGAGGAGAGACAGGGGATTAGACACTAGAGGGAGGAACCCACTTGCAGAGAAAAGAAGAAAAAGAGATAGACTACTGGGAGATATCGTCTTGAGCTAGTCTCGAACCAATGGAGACTCTCCATTCATAAATATTTCTAGTGCTCTAGATCAGACCAAGAGGGTCAAGTAATCTAAAGGCCAAGTTAACCATGGAAGGTTGCAAGATATTGACTATATTGGAAGTGGAAGCATGAGGGGGAATCTAGACGTAATCACTAGTTCCATTGGCATTTAGGACTACTCACATCGTAACCTATTTTTCTTGACTGGTTACATCATCCAGATAAGTATTAATCTCTTATTGAGGGTTTCATTTTCTAATGAGTATTAAGTTCTTCTAAAGGTTCTAACGTTGTTTGAGTAAACATTTATGGTTGAGCAATTTTTTGTAATGATTAAAGAAAAAAGGATTTAGATTCTATGATTGAATTTGTAGGAGCGTGATTATTAACTTAATTTGTGTTATAATTAATTATGGAAAATAAAATATTATTTGTGTATAATGTTAGAGATAAAAAAATTGCTGAGAAGTCACAAATATGGATTACAATGTTATAATATATTATCTATATATATATAATATAGATATATATAAATATATAATATAATATATTATATATATATATATATATATATATATATATATATATATATAGATATATATATATATACATTACCTTGTAACTACCGAGATATAGGTATACTTTTCAGAAGAAAAGCATTAACTGTCATAAGCACAAATTGCATGGAAAAATGTAGTGAAGCATGGGTCGAGTGGTTTTGGTAAACCCTCAAAATATGAGTGGAAACACAAACCCCATATCACCCTAGACACAAAAGCGAACTTGGTACCGGAGACTGAGAAGAAAGGATTAACTGGAAGACCGCCTCTGAACATATATAGTATAGCTAAGTAAACAATGCTTTAAAATAACTTGTGTGCTAGTTTCTGTCACACAATTATGCAGAGAAGTAAGACAAAGGGAAATCACAAAAGCAGTTTCTCAAACCCCAATGAGAGTAAAGACTAAAGAAAATAGAAAAAAAATATGACAATAATTTAACTCTCATTCATTTTGAAATAACAATGAGAGAGAACAATTATAATGTTGATTAAGTACCACTATAAATGGCATAAATTAACTAAAATGAAATCCCATCATTTGATTAATTACCACAGAAAAATCAGAATCCATTAATAAGGTCTAAAACATAAGTAACATTTATAAATTAAGCCAGACCCTAGAGCCTCAAGCCTCAGAGAATAAATAATAGTTACAAAGTTCAATAATGTCGACCATTCATATGATTAATAGGTTGAGGGCCTAAAAAACCTAATAGAAAGAGACCCGAGCAATTTATATATGACCCTATATCACGCAAATGACACAAATGCAAAGGAGGATTGTTCCTTCTATTTTTTTGACATAAAACCCAATCGATTGGCAAATGGGTAAAAACCTAGGAAGAAGTCTGAATGTATCAAAGGGGTATCTTCAAACAACGACATCATGAAAGGCCACCCCAATGCTTCCCCATTGTCTGCAAACAAAATATTGAAATGCATTAAGTGTGAACGAAATGAATGAAACACCGAAACAATAATTACTTAGAGTAATTAAACCCAAACACGGATACCTGGAATGTGGCTAAGACAAAATGCCAATCAAGCCTTGCAAGCTGAGAATGAACGAGAAAGGGTTCTTTCTTCCACTAGCATGCCCAAAACCTCTGTGTAGATGACAAGGGAGAATGGTAAACTGAGACATAGTGGGAATAAACCCTTGGGAAATTGACAAGGGTTTGCATAATAAGGGAAACCTGTAACTATTTCTAATCCACTCCCCATGCTGAGACGAGAGGGAAATGAAGTCTGCCAACAACAATACTGGGGTTAGTTACCCTAATCTGCTCCTAAGGAATGTAGACTATCGGATCTCTACCTAGGATATCCATTGTAGGATCTCCACCAGGTGGCAACAGGAAAGGGGAAACATCTGGATGTGGGCCTCGGGTGACGGTATACATTGAATCTGTAAGTACAAAACCATAATGAAGTATGATCCATGTGAATATTTTTTAAATTAAACATAGTTTTAGCACTGTACCTATCGATTAAAAATGATTAATGTTAATACAAACTGAAATTAAAATCCTCTATTATGACATGGACTATCTTTATGGTTTGACATTGATATATATTATGTATTGCATAGTGCATAAAATCATTAAGCATCAGATATGGATAATAGGTTTAACAAGAGAAGTAATATTTATTTATTTATTTATTTTATTTTTATTTTTTATGTATGTTTGTTATGGGATGATTGAGTGTTACATCTTTGATATTATCTTCAGTTCAAAATTTATCACTTCACAATTCAAATCAAGATTTTGGAAATTCCGTAAATTTGGCACTTATAGTATGGACCTGGGCATTGAAACTTGAGTGCTATGCAGGGAGGAAAAAAAAATCCCCAGGGTTTGAATGTTAGATCAATAAATCATGACAATTTAGCAGATAGGTTTAAAAAGAACAAAAATTGAAGAATACATAATTGGTGATAATAGAATGTTAGGTAGAACATAGTGTTCCCAATCAACAAAAGGTATGCACTGCAATTGATCTCATGGTCAGTAGACTAGCTATAAACGGTCCCTCTCTTGTAATTTAATGTTAAGAATATTAGATTGTGAATCAATGTGGTATTTTATTTTGATTACAGTCAATGTATTGATCAATATGAAACAAATTCAACAATTTCCTTTGCTCATGTTCGATAGTTATAAATACAAAATCTACAATTAAGATAATCTTAGTTTATATGTAGTAAAATATAGAGATTTTTTTTTCTACAATCAAGGTAATCTCATCTTAGATGTAGTAAAATATACCGAGTTTTTTTTTAGTAAGTAAATTTAACAAGTTCCTTTATTCCTACTTGCTGAAATATCCTTGCATTTGACAACCACTAGAGAGATCAATTGTTTCATCAGATATTCCCCAAATCTTCATAAGATATTCCCCAAATCTGCAATGGACATAAGGATGTTGACCCTAGGATTTTGAGATATTTTTGGAATCTACAATAATGCCTGCTTGTTGGCTACACAAGATCTGCAATACAAATAAGCTCAACTCAGATAAGATCGTCGACCTCCTCTCAAAAAGAGGAATTACATAGGATCCCGACAAGATACTATTTGTTGCTTATGAATAGGGTACTCAGATTGATGTTGGATATATCATCCACTCATAGGATGTACTGGAAGGAAGGGACTACATGATAATATCAGAAAAATTTGTCTTAGTATATTTTTTGTTATAAGGCACTTGCGTCTAGATTGGCAGAAACTTTTTTTGTAAGGTTATATTGCTATGTAAGTAGACAAATCTGAAATTTGGGACATATTAGACATATATGTAACAATAAAGAGAGATTCGAGAAGAAATAGAAGTATTTTTACTACATGAATTATGTACTCTCTTTTTATTTTTTATTTTTTTTGTAAGCTTTGGTAGGACCCACTCATTTTTGAGTTTTTACATGTCCGTTATTCACCCCATTACTAGGGAGGGTAGCACAAGAATTGAACCCAAGATCTCCAGTTCAGTGAGACTTCATTTCCACGGCCATTTCCACTTGAGCTAGCCCATGCAGACATAATTTTTATTTTTTTTTGGTAGGTAAGCATCCACAGGGGATTTGAGCTAGTGACCTATAGCAAGGAGTGCCTTAACAGTGCACCCACTCACCGTCAATCCAAAGCCCCATATACTCTCTTTTTATTTTAAGTGATGAAAGGAAAACTTTTTTTTTCTTCTGAAAAAAATAAGCTCAACTCAGATAAACCAGTAAATCATAACTCAGGCAAGCATATATAATAAAATGATGATATTTTTTTTCTAACTCTCCTCTATGGTATTCATTTCTGGCAAGGATACAGTATGAAAAAGGTAGGACCTTTGCTATCAATGTGTCTGGCCTTCGCTAAGGATCCTTTTCCAATGAAGTCTGGTTCATGTGGAACTGTTGTTCAGAATTCCCAGATGAAGATCGTTGACTCGAACACGGGCGCATCTCTTCCCGAAAACCAACCGGGTGCAAAAGACATGGGCTCCCCTGTTGGGATATACTCTGAAGGTTAGCATTCTAATGAATGCCTAGTTCATCTTCCACTTTTTGCACATGGATGACGTGGAGAGAATTCTGAAATCCCCCTGGGTGAGGGGAAGAAGTTTCCTTCAGTTGCATAGGTGGTATATTGGTTTCACCCCTTTACTAGATATGCCAAAGAACAACATTGTGTGGGTTAAGCTACCAGGAATCCCTCTGGAATTCTGGACCAAAAGCGCACTGATTGCGATTGGGAACATGATAGGCTGCTTCATTTATCTGGAGATTGAGATAATGGGAGCTCATGACAAACGTGTTGCCTAGATTCTTTTCAAGGTTAGATTTTTAGGTGGCCTCCCGAAGAATTTGGATCTAGAATAGGGGCCAATATTGTTTTGCCAAATAATAGACTATTGGGGCATACTGCTCAAGTGCCTATTCTACCATCACACTAGACACCTGTTGAACCGATGCCTGGACAGAAGGAGAACTCATCATTTTGGATTGAAGTTTCATCTAGGGGTTTCAAAGGAAATACCTAATCGGGAAGCTTTCTCTTCGGGGACATCTCTTAAAGGTACTTCTCCATCTCTGATTTTACCTTCTCATCTCAATTTTTCTTCCTCGCCTCCTCTCACATTTGCTACTTCCCCGCCTCATGTGGACTCAGTTGTTGCTGCGGACTTGAGATGCCCCATGCCCCCATTAGTGCCCCACTGTAATATCTGGAGACCCACATTGGGACCTTCCCCTACAAGTTGATTCTCCTTCTCCCCATCTCGATCCATCTACTGGCCCAATTAGGGGCTCCATACTCTCCCTAGAGTTGGTGATCTTGCCTTATATGCCCCCACTAGAACTGGCTTCTCCTCCCTCCTCTCGTCCCCTTGATGAGCCAATGATTGTTTCTTCCTCGCACAATTCTGTCAGAAGAGATATTGATTTCGTCCTATTGGATTTGGCTTTGAACCTGAAGGCTCTGACCATTCACAAATGAAATGTTCCCTCCTCATCTCCTTTTATCAGTCTGGATTCTACTAGAAATATCACAGTCAGAAAGATTGGGAAAAAGGGCAGTCAACACTTTCTGGGCTGATATGCTTCCCATATATCTTTGTTTTATGATTTCGTTGGTTTATTAGATGTTCCTATTATCTCCACTTCTGATCCTCAGGCCCTTAGAGCACATATGCCTGCTCAGAATGCCTCATGATGAAAATTTTCTCTCTGAACTTGCGAGGGTTGGGGGATCACTCCAAGCAGCTGAATCTTTGTCATATGATCCACCATATTAGACCTTCTATCATTTTCATACAAGAAGCTTTTTCTGCTACATCTCACGCTATTACTTATTTCCTGGAGATTTTTCCCTCTTGGCGCATTGTCGGTGTAGACTCTACTAGTCTATTCGGGGCACTCATTTCCATGTGGGATCAGTATTGGGCAGAATTTCACACATACATTCTCTTTGTTGGCATTCTTCTATCTGGTCGCTTTAAATGTTCTCAGTGTCATTTCCACATTCTCAACCTTTATGCTTCTTGTAAAAACCACACAATATTTTGGGATCAGATACAAAATAGAAATCTTCTCAAAATTGGTGGGTTGATATTGGTAGTAGATTTTAACTCCACCCTATTGGCTCAGGAATCCTACGACATATATTGCAAACCCAACCCACTAGTGGATCATTTATATGGACTCTTTGTAGATCATCACTTGGTTGATATTTGCCCATATCCGCTTTCGCCCACCTGGAGTAATCATAGATCAGGTGACGAGCATATTGGGAAGAGGTTAGATAGATACTTGGTACATGAGAATGTAGTGGAAACTTTTGGGAATTTAAAGTCCTAGGTACATAAAACTTATATATCTGATCATTTACCCATCATTCTAAAATGGATTGTATCTTGAATTTTTTCACACTCTTTTGTGGTTTTATATTTGGATGACATCCTTATCTTCAATAGAACCTAGGAAGGACATTTTTAACACATTTAATAGCTCTTAAGCACCCTGTAGCAACATAAGTTGTATGCCAATCTAGAGAAATGATTGACATGCAGATAATTTAGTATTTAAGATACATTGCAGATGATCCGGATTGGATGATTATATTTTTTTTATCCATCTCGATGCATTTAGAATGGAAAATGTGAAGAATTAGCTCATGAGATTGTTTTTACCAGCGGGACCTAGTTTGGCAAAACAGGGTCTGAAACCTTTCAGGAGAATTTTGAGGCATAAAATGATGTTTTTTGGGGTAAATTTTTTTCTCTTGCGTGAAAAACCACTTCATGCTATTCTAGACACAAAGATCTTTCCAACAACACAATAAGTGTGTCGATCAGAGTGTGTATGCAAAAGATATGCCACTAAGAAGTTGACCTTCATGTTTTCACAGCTATAGTTCGGGAAGATGCCACGTCATCCCCCATTATTAATTAAAAAGGGGATATCCATGTGATTATTATGTAAAATACTATAGAAGAGTCTATATTGTAACTATATTTAAGAGTTTATGTAGTCAAAATTAACCACTAGTAGGCTATTGGGTTGTGTTATAACCAGATCACTAGGAGGAAGAGGCGTTCCACTATTTCTAGATAATTTTGTTCGATAGCTGAGAAAAGATAGTCAGGGGAGATAGGATGTAGAGAACACAAAGAGGATCTATGCACTATAGTATCCCATGGGCCATAAGAATTACTTCTTTGTACCTACAACCATATTTCTAGACACAGAAAGAGTGTGAAGCGACCTCATCTTCTAGCTAGGTTTTATCCCGAAAGGGTTTCCCAAAGAACATATCTTGTGTCTTATGTGTGTGTGTGATATTATTTTTCCATTCTCTACTTTTATGCATAATTTATATTCACATACATGCACTAATTATAGTTAAATCTACAAATCTTAAAGTTTAATAAAACTGTAATAGTGTAGAATCTCATATTTTTAATATAATATTATTAGATCTATTTTGACGAACTATCCAGGGGAACATCCATAGCAGTTTACGGATCATAAGATGAACATGGGGTGCATGTGGATCCAGGAAATATACAAGTCATTCAGTATCGACCATCCTTGATGATTGTAATAGAGATCCATAGTTTATTGGGCCTTGTTAACTTCTACTAAAGGTTCATGTTGTGGTTATCTCATGCCACTTGGTGTTATAGACATTTTTGGGCACTGCAACCCCAATCATACATGTCCATAAACCAAGGGCTTCTAAATGGCTAAAAGTGTTTCTTGACACCCTAAAGGAACAAGGTCAGCTGATTACATCATCTCCCAGAAGTTCTCCATGGAAAACTGCTCAGAACCGGTCAAAACTAGACCATACAGGGTGCTCAGTGCTAAGGGTGCATTGCATATCACCTACTCAGTGCAAAAAGTGCGATGCATACTAGAAAGCCCTTCTGTAGGGTGCGATGAGTGAGAGTAGACAAATGGCAGAGACAGTTTGCAAGGTGGATGATCATGGAATCTTCCAGAAACTTCTCCAATAACACTTGCCTCTCTGAATTCGCCCAGGGATGAGTAAGAGATCATGAATCTCCAAGTGGAAACAAGAACTATCAGATAGAGGACACTAATAAAAAACCCAGTGGCTGACTCACCCCCCTGCAAGCATCTATATATGGATCCCTCATCACAGAGATAATGGGGGTTGGAATCTTGTATTTTGTAAGTGTTGTTGGTTTCTTGGTGAAATATCATAGTGTTGGGTGATCTAAGATTTTCATGAGGTGAAGAAGGGATTTCATGCTGGGAGGAGGACGCTGGGTCAAAACAATGGGTTGTAATCCTCTTTGCTATTCTTGATATTAATAAAGCTATTCAAGTTTTCCTCCACATTCTTGTATGTTTGATGATATATTCATTTGTGTGGTCAATATATATCTGGTCCTATATTGTTTATGATTGTAGATCTCTGTTCTTCGATAGTATTATGCTACTTTGATCCCACATGTGCTCTTTGGAGCTGGATAAGCGAAGAAGGAGTGGAAAAGATCTATTAGAAGGGAGAGGAACCAAGCAAGGAACCAAATGAAAGATTGAGGTTGGTGTCCTTTGTTCCCCTCTTATCTACTTCTCATAAATGAAAGTGAAAGTAGTTTTGGTTTGTTTGTTTCTAAGATAGCTACCCATCTTAGTGTGACTAGCAGCTCCGAGTGGACACTAGATTTCCCGATAACAAAATGGCGACTCTGCTGGGGAGCGAATAGCTTGTTTGCTTATTTATATTTGTTTGTTTTATAAACTTACAGACGGAGCCTAAAGTCAAGCCAGCTAGCCTTCGAACTACATTTGCTATGAAAGTGCAAAGTAGATCAATGCTGCTTCAGTCTATCTTCGGGTTTTGTTTATAAACTGAACAATCGATTTGCAAACATTCTAATTTCCCTTGTGGTGGCTCTAGTAACCCCATTAGATCAACCCCTATGATTTATATTTACTGAACATCACTTGCTCGGCCTAAATCCCTGAACTGAGCTGCAAACTGTGATCAAGAACCAAGTTAAAGTATCATCTTGGTACCTGCACCGTCTCTTCAAGGAAATATGGATGCATCACACCTCCTGTGTGCAATAGGTGGGATACATACCTGTTTCCCTGTGTAACAGGTGCGATGATTAGATAAGGCTAATTTTTCCCTCAGACTTTGGTTTTTCTTCACTCTCTTCAGCTCTATTCAGGAGTTTTGTTGTCTGTGATCAGTATAGCACTATAGAAACTCCCTTACTTTCTATTATTCTGCCTCCATTGTGCAAAGAACTGTAAATGTTTTTGTGTATTGTGTGCCATTTTCAGTTCTCTTTTACAAAGAAGTAGTGTAATCGAACTGTCGTTTCTTGATTTGGAAGTGTCGCAAGTGTCATTTTCAGTCGTAGAAAAGAATCCTATTGTTCTTGATGGTCGATTGTACTGTTACTCTTGTATTTGATTTGAATTAGTAGTTTTTCAAGTGTCGAAAAAAATTTTCAATTCAAAATCACAAAGTGTCGTTATTATCTTCCTTTTGTTTTGAAGAGAAATTTGTTAGTATTGTCGCTTTGAAAAGATAATTCAGATTTGTACTCAGCATTCTTTTTGTCATTCACGCATTAAGAAAGTGGAAAACAAATACATGCATGTGCATTTGCATTTAGACTGCTTGTTGGTTTGATTTAGGACAATGCATCTAGTGTGTTCTCTCTGCTCTATGTTGAAAGAATCTCATTTCTCTTTCCTTAGTAGCTAGGATTTTCATTGCAAAAAGAATATTAAACAATTGTTTATCATCTTAGATTGCATTTTAGGAATTATATCTACATCATGCGGTGAACCTGAAAGGAAAATTTCTTAAACAAGATCAACTGTAAAATAAATTCAATGAACATAAAAACGCTTTGGAACCTAACGCACAACATTTAGAAGTCTAGGCTAGAGATGTATTCCGGCATCGTAAAGGCTGGTAACTATCGCTTTCATTGCTGGTTGGGTGATTCCTCCTCTTTGAGACGACAAGTGCCAATACGGACTTGTGCTCGCACGTACCGTCGAGTATATATTGGGAGACCACAATAGGCTACATCCTTTATCCTTAGGAAGCCAT